>CAIGQZ010001535.1:2830567-2847126 GCA_903798205.1 Danio tinwini | reverse complement strand
TTATTAAATCAGTGTATTAGTGGGACAGTACAGTAGGCTACATGTGTGTCAAACATTTTGGTGAACTGTATTTGTTTGGGTTGGTTATATATTTAAAAGAAAGAGAAACTGTTGACTTTAGCGATGACGAGGCTTCATTTAAACGGCATAAGATGCCGTTTGACAACGAGGGAAAAATGCCTCGCAGCAGTTGTTTTTCATCCTATTAGATCTTATTTTTAATGATCAGTCCAGGAGGTGGCGCTGATCGACAACAGTAATAGTTTAAAGATGATAAAAGCAGGTAAAATAGATTAAAACTATCGTTTCAAAGCTGTCCGAATGAGACTTTTCCGGAAGTTCTTAGCATTCTCCTTGCGCATACAAGCAAAGCATAATGGGTAATTTTCTGTTCTAACAAAAAGGTCTATACCAAAGTTGGCGACCCGGGGGTGTTACAGACTATCCAAAAAAAAGCGTAGGACCCCGAGGGGGGGGGGGGAGATACGGGGGGAGGAGATTTCCGGGAGAAATAAAAAAAATGGGAGGGTGGCGGGAGATGGGTCTGAAGTACGAGGACTCCCAGGAAAAACGTGAGTATTGGCAGGTATGCTTGCATGTGCGGTGTAAAAGAGGTGATGGCAAAAAAAACAGACTTCTACGATGAACAGACACACGAAGCAGGCTTGCCATGGAAGATGATAGTCAGCCTTCAATGTCCTCATTTGTTACGATCCATTCTGAATAAACAAACAGTGCAGTTTACATGCTTAGTCCTTGTTGCATTGTTCATTAAGCTAAATCGAAATTCATTTCTGTAGTTCCGATAATTCTTTTTTTACTTGTAAAGCGCTTATACAATGTAGATTGTGTCAAAGCAGCTTCACATGGAATAAGAATTGTAGTTGAGAATGTGTGGTATAACGGCCCACGTATTAAAAAACAGTCAGGTTTAAATCGGGCTCGGGCTCATAATTACAGTTAATGTGCCAGACAGTGTCGGGCTCGGACACAAGGTGCTCAGATAGGGTCAGGTTTAATTTTTTCAGCCCAATCTAAGCTCTACTTCTTGTATTGCTAGTAAAGTGAGCTACGGACATCCTGAAGTAACTTTGAATGAGTAAAGATAATCCCACAGTTCTTTGATAAGGATAGGAGATCTAAAGATGGGACAGACCCAATATTTCCTCAATCTTTATCTTTTGTTTAGACCACAATCATCTTCACTACTCCAAGACTCCATTTTATATTGTTTTGAGAATTAAAATCGCAGTGGATTCATTAATACACATTGGAATTGGTGTGTGTGTGTGATTAATTATTTTGGATCTGAATCAGCCTTCTGTGTGTAAAATACTTTAACTATGTGGTCAATGTGAACTGAATTTACAGAAAAGGTACTATATTGTGATCTATATCGCTGTCGGAATATGAGATGATTTCTACTATGATATATTTGTCACATCACGTACCACTCGACATCTCTGCTGGAGGCCTCCTCTGGAGCCCCGGGCCCCACGGCTGGATCCTGGAGCCCCGCGCTGGCAGAAAGCAGCTCGTCCTCTGCTGACGCTGGAGCCGCGGCCTCGGGACAGTGTGGGAACTCGCACTCCTCTGTTGCCTCTTCCTCGCACGTGAGCCTGGAAGTCATCGTAACCGTAGTAGGGGTCGTCATAGCCGCCTCGGTAGTTGTGATAGTCGTAGCCATAGTAGTTGTAATAATCCTCATAGCTGTAATAGTCATGTGGATACGAATAACCTCTAGCACCTCGTCCCCTCGCTCTTGTCGGCTGATGCACGTGCGGTGGGCCATAGTAGTAATACTCATCATACCTGAAACAAACGCATGTGGTTTAGAATCGAGCCAGATCAGTTCAACAGATATGGGCAATAACAGCCTTTAATGTTTAGGGCTCTATGATCCCCTGAAGCATGTTTTTTTTTTTTATTAAGTAAAATAAAAGTGAATGGAGACTGCCACTGCAAAGCGCTATAAACGCGCTTACATTTGAGTTTTAGCAGCTTGTCTCTGGGCCTTTCGCTCTTTCCTCTTCTGATCGGGAGGCTTTGCGAAGACTATTTCAATTGGTTCCCCTTCCAAGTCCTTTCCGTGTAATTCAGCGAGAGCCTGTGGAAAAGACTGATTAAAATCTGCACGTACGTTACTGACTACCTCTGAACTCAGACAACTAAACAGACGCTTACCTTGACAGCGCCATCTCTCTCCTCAAAGTGGATGAAGGCGTAGTCTTTCAGCTTTTTAACTCTTTCCAGTTTGCCAAACTGACAGAACGTCTTCTCCAGGAGCTCTTCTGTTACTGTGCTGGCCAGGTTTCTAACAAAGAGGACTTTGACCTAAATAACACATGTGAAATGTAGTGTAAATGACAGTGTAATTTGACAAATCAAAATTTTTTTTAGGCTCAAACACAATCTGTGTGTAAAGAAATCTGCAGGTTTTTGAGCCTTTCTGACTGCATTGGTAAATTGGCCATTTTTACAGCTGTTAAAAACAGCCTGGTACAAAAGATGGCTTTGGTGCATATAGTTATGATTACCCTTCATGACAACTGTGAGGGGGGTGAATTTTTTTTTATAACTCATTCATTTCGTTTTTATTAAGCTAAATTAAGTCTGCATAATTTAGGGGCGTGGCCACTTGAGTGAAAGCTAGGTCTAGCTGCTCGCGGTCTCGTCACCTTAGCTGATTCTGGCTAATTAGCCGCTGAGCTCAGCATATTCATCGTATTTTTGTTTTGGTTAATGTTTCTTTACACAGTAAGTTGCCTTTCTGATTTTTTCCTGCAATTATCAGATACTATAGCATGCTGTGTGCACTTAATTGTGCTCACAAACCATTCAAGTTGCCTCCATTTCCCAGGTGAGTGAAATTATATACTTATATACCATCTTTATGAATGTATTTGTTTTATTTAAAATCATTTATCATTTAAATGTTCTTTAGAGCTGTAATGCACTCCAGAAACTGACAGATTGATGAGCTATAGGCTATAAAACAGTCATATGAAGCGTTGTCATAGTGTTATGCCTGGATTTTATAAACAGCCTTGCATTTACTAACACAGACTATATTTGAAGTGTTTGGAAGTAATTTGCATTTTCCTCCTGTAGAAAACTTCATAAGAACAATGTTTAGTGGCTCAATGTATTACAACAGTGTTTTTAAAAGTTTAAACACTTTATTGATTTAGTGTACAACCAAGCACTAGTGGTCAGAACACAAACGAGTCACAGGTAATGAAGTATTAAACGTTCTCCCAAAGTAAAAAGTCTGTCTAAGCCAGGTCTAAGCAAAATGCAGAGAATCCAGCATGCGTCTAGCTCCGTTCACTCTCTGCCTCTTTGCCGTTGTTTGGTATCCCGCAATTGGTGCGATGACACGATAACAAAATGGCAATGGTTGGTCGTGCCAATTTGTAGCTTCTTTTGCAGTGTTCAGAAACCTATGGGTGACATCACGGATACTACGTCCATATCTTTTACAGTCTATGGTCAAAACACCCAAGATTTGTTTATTATGGTTGTTTCAACCATAATAGAGTGACAGTTTCTCATCTGCATGTGTTCTCAAAGCCTGTGACTATGTGAGCATTTTAAAGGAGTTTAAAGCATTTTAGCTGTGCATAAAGACTTTTAATATAGGTTATTTTTATTTTGCATTGTTGGTTTACATTATTTAATTTCTGTACCTGAATATTGTTACTCTCTCCAGAAAAAAAAACACGTTTATTTCACTATAATATTTGCTCCATTGTGTTATGACTGTAGTTTATTATATGTAATAAATTACCTTTAAAAAAATTATATATTTTTTTATTTGCTCTACAAAATTACCCCAAATCAATCTAAAGTAACAACTTTGCAAATGAAGCTTATCATAGTCATAGATAGTCATCTGGTGAAATTGTATTTATAATTGCATTATATCACAGAGAAAAAATAAATAAATGCAATGTAATATATTTTCATTATCGTGCAGCCCTAATATATATATATATATATATATATATATATATATATATATCTCATCAGACAATGAAAAGGACAGCTTGTGTTCAATCCACCTAAATTTGTAAATAAGTCAACATAATCAATTTGTGTTGGCACCACATTCCCCCAAACCTTGACCTTGCCGCTCATTAACCTGCGGCGGGCTTGGGCTGCCGTTTTATGATCCTCATATTCTAAGAAGCAGAAGCCTCGATTCTTCTTTTTGTCATCAGGCTGATGGTAGAGGATGACGTCGTTCAAGCCCTCTGTAGGGATCGAGATATACATTACACTTAAAGAAATGACGTTTGCTGTTTGTTCAAATTATTTAAAATGAGCTGAAACATAACTCTTGAGTTTTTTTTGCGGACAGCTTGTGTTCAATCCACCTAAATTTGTAAATAAGTCAACTTAATTTCTTCATGTGGTCCCAACACAAATTGATTATGTGAAACCCCGCATTTATTATGGTGTAGATACATTGAGCAATTAGATACATTAAAAAAAGCTATTTAAAGGTATAACTAAATTAGTTAATTGGGTTAACTAGACTAGTTAGGTTAAATAGGCAAATTATTGGAGAACAGTGATCTATTCTGTAGCTCTCCAGCCAATCATGGCCCAGTACAGCGTCATTAAAGAGTTGCTTCCGGCACACAAGAAAACAAAGTTACTCTATATGTGATCACACTTTATACACTAATTCACACTAATTGCAGAGCACCGCGTCACTCGGTCTAGTTTACTGTATTAGCTAAATGTTATGCTGGGTTCACAACAAAAGCAAAATTCAGCATTTGCTTTAATTTTGTATGCAATCTATTTGCACAAATAATTAATTTTGTTTTTGCTGTGAACCCAGCATTTTTTTGATAATACAGCCTCATGCTCATGGGACGCAAACATCTCTAAGGTTTCGCATATTGATGAAGGGAAAACACTCATAATAAATATTATAGTGAGTTGCATTTTGTCACATGGATTTGTGATATAGATATAATTTAATGCATATTGCATTTTATGTCGAGTTCAGACTGCATGATTTTAGCCCTGATTTTGACTCGCCGACAGGTTGAGAAATCACAGACAAATGCCTGAAATCACAGGCAAATCGATGCTCGTTCCCGTAAGTGACAATCACACAGTGTGAACTATCAAGGACACGACATGAGAATCGCTGATGAGTTGCCGTGAGATATTTGGCATGTTAAATATCTGGAGCTGTCTGCGATTCAAATCATGACTGATTGAAAATAACATCTGCGATCACCTACAGCCAATGAGAGAGCAGCATCAACTTGCATGATTACCTGCAGGCCAGCGGGAGGTTGGGGGAGAAGTTAAAAGTGCTCATTTTCAGTTTATTTTGACCCAAGAGTTGGAGGAAAAACTAGTGTAAATTTGGCAGGAGCACTGTGTCTGTTTGATGCGTCATCTGATCGATATCACAATCAGGTCGAAAAGTTCAAAAAAAAGTTGAGGAGAAATTGCTAATTCTCTTCAAAAGCCAGGTGAGCAACACAAGTTTCTAAAGCTAAAGCCTTCTTTTTCTATTATGTAGTTATTAACAAAAGATATACTTCATTACAGCGCATTGTCCAAACTACGTCTCACAGCCAAACAAATGTGAGAAGTGACATGGAAACAGAGTTGTTGGTGATTCTTCCTATTTTAATGTGAACTCTCCTGTCGCCGATCCATTGTACAGTGTAAACAGCACCGACAGAACGCTAGCCCATAAAGTCATGCAGTGTGAAAACATCCGTGATACGACTACTTTGAAAATCATGCAGTCTGAACTCGGCATTAGTTGTTCATCCACCCTCATTTCATATGAGGGCCAATAAATTTATCTATAATTTACCTGCAAATATGAAAATTTCAGAAAAACTATTACCATAATGTGACAACATGAAATAAACAATCAAGCACATGAAACAAGACTTTTTATTTTGGCCATATGATAAACATCACAGGGCTAATAAGGCCCAATTCCAATTCTACCCCTTAGCCCTTCCCCCTCGTTTTGCGCGTTCTCGTCAAGGGGTAGGTAGGGGTGTCCCAATTCTCTTTAGCTTGAAGGCGTAGGGCTAAGGGCAAGGGGTATACACTTCTTCGAATGATGATTTTTCAGGACCACACTTAAAACGGAGGGGTAAGGAAATTTCCCAAATACACCTGCCACAACGGCAGTAGTGCTGAACCCGGAAGTAAGGAGATCCACAAATTATTTTTTTTGTCACAAATTTTTACGACAAACAAACACATGTTTTATTATATTAATAACCGCATTTGTCTTTTATCGTCTTTTTATGCTTTAAAAAATAAATAAATAAAAATTTGCGATCTATAATCCCTAATAATAACTCCTTTACAGCAGTCCCACAACATTGACACTCGAACACCCTGTCAGAGCAGTCAAGTGGCTGAAAATGGGCTTTTTACAGTGTCTGCTATAATGTTAATGTTGTTTTTGTGTGTTTACATAGATGAATATGGCCTCTGTGTAAATACACAGTACAGTTACGATCTTATTGCCACATTAGATCGTTATGATAACATAATATATGCCTTCAGTGATTTCCTGAAGATAAAACCCAAAAAATAACACAACTGGAATAACTACAGCAGTCGTGATCGTCTGATCTCATATGAAGCAAGAGATCGCGATGACAAATGATGACGTGTGCAGGTGTTGAAGTGCTGTCCCAATTCTTAGCGGTAAGTTTTGAAGCCCTTCCCCTTAACCCTCGGTTGTAAGGGCCAAGGGGAAGAGGAAGGGGAAGGGGTACAAAAATAGAATTGGGATTGGGCCTAAATGTTGTTTTAAAGTGTAAATACAAATCACAAACTATTATCGTCCCTTACCAGTAACTTTGGCAAACTCCTCCACGATCTGATCCTTAGTTTTGCTCTTGGGGATGGAGCCCACAAACAGACGATTGTTGGCAACAGAGATGCAGACGCCGATGTGTTTACCGGGCCGTATTTCATTGTTGTTACACTGCAGAGAAGATCAGAATCACAATCCACACACTGCCCTGACTCTAAGCAAGCTGAACGAAGACTAACAGAGCAGCACTTACTAGCTTGACCGCTTTCTGAGCAGCCTCTTTAGTGCAGAAGGTGACGAAGGCATATCCTCTGTTCAGCCCACTGAGAGGGTCCATCATCAGACGCAGATCCCAGATGGGTCCAGCTTTCTCAAACAGAGGGACCAGCTCGTCCTCAAACAGATCTCTCGGGATCTTTCCCACAAAAATCTGTCAACAACAAAGGTCATAATAATCAGCTAAAGATGGTGATCTAGCTTTTGCAACAGTGGAACCAAGACTTACTTAAATTGGGAAAGCTTTAAATTATGAATTTAAAACCAAATTAATATGCGAGCGCCATGTTAGAGGCCGGAATGTTTAACAAGCGTCAAGTCTTGTGGAGGAGCTCCAAATAGACACTTTTGTATTGACTTCATGATTAAAGCAGTTAAATGTTCTGCGCTTCTTGCCTCTTTCTATTTTTTTCAAAGTTTGAAACCCATTTCAGGTGAAAAACCCAAAACACCAGCAAAGAAACCTAACGAAATATATAATAGAAGTGTTATTACAAAACAACACAGACACAAGGCAGAATTATTACTGCTCACAAAGGCTAACTGTCTGCAAAATAGGTTCTATTGGGTACAATCACTCGATGCAGAAGTATAAAACATGCTTTAGACACACTATAAATGAAACATGTGTTTGCGAAGCTACAGCACCATCTGATATTGTTCTGTAAACAACAGGGGTGTAACAATACATGTAGTCATCCAGAATGAATACAGCAGTGCAACAACTTAGGACTTATTCACAAGGAACGTGTCTGCGTAGAGAAATGGCTACGCCATGAAGCCTTTGTCATACCAATTTGCCACTGTAAACTGAAGCTCGCAACTCTGGTCCAACCACTGAGTTATTCTGATTGGTCTACTGCTGTGTAACTGAGATTGAGCAGTGCTGTGTGTAAAAGCCGAAACCGTTTTATCTTGACAAACTCTCTCTCTCTAAAAAAAAAAAAAGCAGTGCTCATCCGTAAGATTTGTGTGTATAATGGTTAAGCATGACCATCAAGGTTTACATAAACAGACAAAGAAAACCAAATTGTTGTCCACTGCACCCACTTTTATGGCTGGACAGTGCTAGCATTTTCATTAAGAGATTTTGGTTTTGAAGCTTACTGAATATAAAAAAAATACATAATTACTGTTTTCAGTTGTTTTAGGTAAGAGTTGAGCTCAATCCTTAATGTTTGGATCTCCTAATTATACTTTTTTTCCATTACGGTGTTTATTTTGTACTTTTGCATCAATAGAATCTATTAGTTCTGCCTGTTCAAAATAAGCTGAAAATAAGCAAGCACTTGTGATTTGTTGCTCAATCCTTGTTCTTAAGCTATGTACAAAACCGTAACTTCAGTGTAACATTACACCCCTATTAAACAACTTCAAATTCTCCATTTTTGGATGTACAAACAGGACTAAGACTTCATTTTAATGTGCAAAAGATTAACTTTTATTTGCATTTGCCTGAAGACATCCAAGACGCATGTTGTTTTGTCTCGTCTTGAACTTCTTTAAACGAAGTTTGTCACTTAAATTAGTGTATGAACTACTTGTTAATGCAGTAATTTAGCTTAGATAGTGTTTATTGACTGTAAGACGTCCATATGATTAGTCATCCTGTGCGATTTTGGAAATCTATTGTGGAGAACTGCAATCTAAACAGATGTATCCGCTGCTCTCGTCATAGCTCTTCATCTCACCTGTGTGTGTGTGTGTGTGTGTGTGTGTGTGTGTGTGTGTGTATGCCTACGCACAATGCCGGTGGGTAAGTTAGTTGTTTTTATTCACATAATGAAGCTTTCCCTTTTTTGCAGTCCTTTCCATCTTTCCACCCCGATAGTCCCACCTCAACACAGCTGAAAACACCACTTTTCAAATCAGGTGTGAAAAAACTGTGTTAAAACAGGGGAGATTCATGACACACACACTAGAACTGCCACACTTTTTTCAAATCCACATAAGACCAAAACATACAATATTCAAAATATCCAATAAGCGGTGTTTAAGAACGCGCTCAAGAGCACTGAAATGTTAGCCGGAAATCAATGTTTTTTTTTTTAAAGTTTCAGTATTGATTAATACTGAACTCAATACTTTTGACCACCTTAGTTTTTACTTCTAATCCTCATTCTGAAAGTGATTGTAGCCTGCATAAAAACCCTCAAACTAATACAACAGGACAAAAAAAAGTATATTTTTTTACTTATTTGACTACACAGTGGCGTAATACAGTGAAATAATACATATTTTTAAAATTTCTAAACAGAATTTACCCACACTGGTGGTTTTAGGTATACAGGTTGGGCCATGTACAGGGAGTGCAGAATTATTAGGCAAGTTGTATTTGAGGATTAATTTTATTATTGAACAACAACCATGTTCTCAATGAACCCAAAAAACTCATTAAGAGCTGAATATTTTTGGAAGTAGTTTTTAGTTTGTTTTTAGTTTGAGCTATTTTAGGAGGATATCTGTGTGTGCAGGTGACTATTACTGTGCATAATTATTAGGCAACTTAACAAAAAACAAATATATACCCATTTTAATTATTTATTTTCACCAGTGAAACCAATATAACATCTCAACATTCACACATATACATTTCTGACATTCAAAAACAAAACAAAAACAAATCAGTGAGCAATATAGCCACCTTTCTTTGCAAAGACACTCAAAAGCCTGCCATCCATGGATTCTGTCAGTGTTTTGATCTGTTCACCATCAACATTGCGTGCAGCAGCAACCACAGCCTCCCAGACACTGTTCAGAGAGGTGTACTGTTTTCCCTCCTTGTAAATCTCACATTTGATGATGGACCACAGGCTCTCTATGGGGTTCAGGTGAACAAGGAGGCCATGTCATTAGTTTTTCTTCTTTTAGACCCTTTCTTGCCAGCCACGCTGTAGAGTACTTGGATGTGTGTAATGGAGCATTGTCCTGCATGAAAATCATGTTTTTCTTGAAGGATCCAGACTTCTTCCTGTACCACTGCTTGAAGAAGGTGTCTTCCAGAAACTGGCAGTAGGACTGAGAGTTGAGCTGGACTCCATCCTCAACTCGAAAAGGCCCCACAAACCAATACTCCACCTCCACCTTGCTGGCGCTTGAGTCGGACTGGAGCTCTCTGCCCTTTACCGATCCAGCCACAGGCCCATCCATCTGGCCCATCAAGACTCACTCTCATTTCATCAGTCCATAAAACCTTAGAAAAATCAGTCTTGAGATATTTCTTGGCCCAGTCTTGACGTTTCAGCTTGTGTGTCTTGTTCAGTGGTGGTCATTTTTCAGCCTTACTTACCTTGGCCATGTCTCTGAGTATTGCACACCTTGGGCTTTTGGGTGATGTTGCAGCTCTGAAATATGGCAAAACTGGTGGCAAGTGGCATCTTGGCAGCTGCACGCTTGACTTTTCTCAGTTCATGGGCAGTTATTTTGTGCCTTGGTTTTTCCACATGCTTCTTGCGACCCTGTTGACTATTTTGAGTGAAACGCTTGATTGTTCGATGATCACGCTTCAGAAGCTTGGCAATTTTAAGAGTGCTGCATCCCTCTGCAAGATATCTCACTATTTTTGACTTTTCTGAGCCTGTCAAGTCCTTCTTTTGACCTATTTTGCCAAAGGAAAGGAAGTTGCCTAATAATTATGCACACCTGATATAGGGTGTTAATGTCATTAGACCACACCCCTTCTCATTACAGAGATGCACATCATCTAATATACTTAATTGGTAGTAGGCTTTCGAGCCTATACAGCTTGGTGTAAGACAACATGCATAAAGAGGATGATGTGGTCAAAATACTCATTTGCCTAATAATTCTGCACTCCCTGTATATGGATACACCCTAATAAATTACATAGACAATTGCTTTCAGATAACCGCAAAGATAAAAGTCTAAGGGGGTCAAATCGGGAGACCTTGGGGCCATTCAACTGGCCCTTGACAACCAATCTACTTTTCAGGAAACTGTATTCAGGAAACCATTCCCATTTTATTAAGGTGTATCCATATAAATAACCCACCATGTACAATGACTCCTGGCGGTTCTAGTGTAAAAAAAAAAAACAACAGACGCTGATGTGCACTTTTTAGACTCTAAGTCTTACCTCTGTACCGATGGTGGGCTGTACTCCGGCATGGGTTGATCCTGGAGGTGGACCACCATATTTGCGCTGGCCTGTCGTCACGTCAAGCGTATAGCCAGTTCTCTCCAGCAGAGCCTGGTGAAGCAGAACACAGAGAAGCACTTGTAACTGGATCAATAGTAAAAGAATGAACGAGAACCAACAGCAGCTGGACAGAACACACAGTAGAGAATTGAAGCAGACTGACTTTGATTTTGGCCTCGTCTGGTCCTTTAGTTGAGTCTGACACTTTGGTCCCCTGTTTCTCCCTCTGCCTGTACGTCTTCATCACTCCACAGAGGAAGGCACTTTTATTCTGTGAACATGAGGTGAGCAGGTTTGTGTGTGTCAGCAAATGGACAGAAATAACAGAAAAACACGCAAGAGAAACTGAGACAGCATCAGAACGGAGTTTTCCTTCACAACTAAAACTACACAAATATATTAATACAAGACAGATAATTAACCTTAGAGGAAATCATGCTTGTCAGTTGTTCATTTTTGTTGTCGTTGTTACTGACCACTGATTTGCCCTTAATGTTTAAACTGTAGGGTTGTAATCATTCACTCAACTCATGATTCGATATGATTTACCATACTAATCGCAATAAAAACTAAATGTGATGAGGCAATTTAGGAATTAACAATTGCCCCATTTCCACTGAGTGGTACGGTACAGGACACGTTTATCAGGCTTGTGTCTCCACTGCTTGAGGGTACCCTTTTGGTGGCCGCGGTGTTCGACAAATTTTCAGTCAACGTCATTCTTGCTCGAGGAAATGTCAAAGTAAAGCTGTACTGGCCGTTCACATATCCTATGACAGAGGTGGGCCAAATGCAGCCCGCTGAACATTTTCATCTGGCCCGCGAGGGAGTTTTTAAAATGCTGCTACTGAGTAACGGTTTGGTTTTAGAATTAGTAAATTAATGATGCAATACACGTGAACGTGGTACAGTTAGTGCACCCAGTAGAATAAGAACACACTCTAGGAAAGGGCTGTGCAATTAATCGAAATCGAATCGCAAGAGGCTGCGATATGGCATATATATATATATCATTTAACTTCCCCCGCTCAGAGCAAATGCATGAGTCTGTGTGTGACGGTCGTCTGTGTGTGACAGCCTTACTAGCCAATCGAGTGAGCACACTTTCGTACTGCCCAATCAGAATTGCGCAACCAAACTATGCAGAACGCCCACAATAACAAACAGGAAAGCGCGAACGGCTATACAAGGAGCGTCTTGCTAAAAATCAGGGGTATAGATTTAGCATGGACGGAGGGGACGCGGAGGGGGACCAACAATTGAAATGTCCCCACCAATAATTTAATGCCCTTAAAAAAATTGCGCTGTCAATATTTACCTAGACATGTTAACCTAGAAAGGCTGTGCCTTTCCCTGCTCTCATGTGAGAGGCTGTAGCTGAGTCCATCTTGATAATAGCGTTAACGCTCGTGTTTTCCCCACTTTAACACACAGTCTGTCGATATAGCAGGCTGATAAAGTCTACAATAACTATTAAAGAAATCTGTTTTGTGTTAATGTGACATGATTCTGTCCGATATTACATGTTCCATGCATACTGCCACTATAAATAAGTTATTTTTGAAGGATTTGACATGTAGCCCTTCACTTGGTTTGAAAACTTGATGTGGCCCTGAGGTCTAAAAAGTTTGCCGTACCACTGTCCTATGAGAAGCACTTCTCACAAAGCAGAGGCTTTAAAACACAAAAATTTGTGTATAAATGTTTATTACTAACCTTTCTATGAACATGATTTGATTATAACTGCAGATCAATGTAACATCTGCAATTATATAAAAGAAATAAATGCAACATCTATGAACACATACAGCCCCTAACAGTCTCTGATATGTTGCCAATTACAGAAATACTACACACAGGATACATTTAGTCCTTATTTGGGTTCAAAAACAACATGCAAACCTCTCATCTGTATCTGTAATCTTCACCAGCACATGCAACCTCTGTTAGAAAGCAATTCCATCATACCGAGTTCATAATAGTCCAAAAGGGAATGTTATCATCATCAGCTCAACTATCAACAAAGCTGGTACTTTTTGACAGTGGAAACGGCCATAAAAGGGCACCGAACCATACCATTCAGAGGAAACGGGCCATTATTATTTAGCTAACACTTTACAATAATGTTCATTAGTTAATGCATTTACTAACATGAACTAATCATGAACAACACTTGTACAGCATTTTTAATCATAATTCAACATTCACTAATGCATTATTAACACCCAAGTCCATGCTTGTTAACATTAGTTAATGCACCGTGAATTAACACGAACTAACAATGAATAATTGCATTTTCATTAACTAATGCTGTAGTAAATGTATTGTTCATTGTTTGATCATGTTAGTAAATATTTTAACTAACATTAACTAATGAACCCTATTGTAAAGTGTGACCCACATTTCTTTGTAAAAATAGAAATGTATTTTGACAAACAACAAGACAAAAAAAAGGATAAACTAATCAACTTTTTAATAATATTTTTTAGGGTTTTTTAACCTAAATTAAACTCAGGACATCATGAGCACCTCAGTGCTATTTGTCAACACAATAACCACTAGGATATTTGCACAGACTAAAACTCTTTTTAAAACTTATCTGCGTATCCATGCTTTCTGGCACAAGCTGAGATCTTTACAATGTCCCTTGAAATAAAACAAAACAAACGAAAGTATTTTCAACTCCCACACCCCCAAAAATGTACACAAGGGATCCAGCTGTGCATCAGATACAAAGAGCAATCTCTATTTATAGTTCCTATACAAACTTGAAAATGCTTATTAGGTTTAGTTAGAGATAAAAATTGAGAAATTTGCTGAAAGTTCAAACCGCTTGCCATCATTGTCAATTTGTCTGTTTGGCACATCGTGTTTACTATAATTTATTTAATAAAATGTTTGAACTTGAATAGATGACGCACTGTGAAATAAAAAGAACATCATAATTTACATATTGTAACAAATGAAAATGCAAAAGGGCAAGAAGCACCAGTAGATGATATCGCTGAAAACATTCCTTAATTTCCTCAAAGACCGTTTAATGTTGTTGTCAAAGTGTTCAATACATCTAACATTCTCGTAATTTAAAAGGATTTGGGATTATATCTTTTACATTATGCCGGAAGTCATACCATATATTTTGATTTAATGCCATGTCAGCAACAAATGCTATTTTCATGCAAAAACATTTAATGTATAATTAAACTACACTAATACATACATTTGATATGATTTTTAACGTTAATGTTATGCTGTCAACAAAGTGCTTCATTTAAAGACCATAAAATTGTAACATCTTAAAAGCGAGTACTAAAGATGTCGAAGACACTTGGGGAACGGAAACATTTGAGACTTTGTCTGTATAAGTTTGTCAAACATACCTGAACGTGCGACAGGTCGCTGTCTTTAAACTGCAGGAGGACTTGCAGTGCGCCTTCTTCGTTGAACTCTTTAAGAGCTTCAATCGCTCGATCGTCGAGATCGCTGTGAGACACGAGCCCTGCACAAAAACACACCCTTTACACACTAAAATCTGTCAACACATTTCACCTTATATATTAGCAAACAATTTTGAAAACACCCAGAAAGATTTTTCACATGATCATATTTACAAATTCAATATAAAAATCCCACAGGTGTTAAACTCAGGCCCTCTCTAGGCAAACACAGATATTCCCAAAACCACAGTATGGTTGTTCGTCCACACAAAGGACGAACAACTACTTTCTGCATCAGGCAACAGAAATTGAAACTTTCTAACAACTCCAGCCATAGTGAAGATTTTTAGGTTGTTTGTGGTTGTTTTGCACCTCATGACGTCAGCATGTGCAGTTTCTACTTTCTGATTGGCCAAAATGGCTTTATTCTATTGCCGAGTTCACACAAAAAAAAAACAGAGCATCCAGTCACTTGCACTAGATGTTTTTCACCTCACCAAGTTTAATTATTTTAATTTGCACATTCGTTTTGAGTGAATTTGCTGTGTCGCACATTCTGCATCATTCACACCACGTGACGAGAATTCACCTTTGTGTTTGCACTGATATGAAACTACTTGTGTCAACAGTTAATTATGCTTTTGGCATGAACACAGCATAATACTTTTAATAACTGCCTGTTGATTCTGCATGGACTAGAGAGTCATCAATGCGTTTTCATGTGGACGGAGAAACGAAGACAAAAAAAGACTCTTGGAGGGCCACAGCTATGCAGAATTAAATTTTAAACCTTATCAAACTAATTGAGTCATTCTGGCTTGCTCAAAACCTACAGGCAAGTGTGTTGAAGACAGGTTAGAAGTAAACTCTTTTAACACCCCTGATTTTTTGTTATATTGAATATGCACAACATAGATACTGTGGGCAATTAAAAAGTAACTAATGATTATTCACTGTATTTTTTGAGGCTTTTTTATTACTATATTAGCAGTGGTGTTCATAATAATACCAAATGACTTAATTGGTTACATTATAAGTTCATAATAGTAGTCAATAATAATTTCACATGTTAATCAGGTCTACAACAATGTACAAAAACGCTCCGATAGATAACATCACTTAATTTAAAGGTGCAGTAGGTGATTGTCTTCAGAAACATTATTTGTTGTGCTGATTGAAAGTGTCTTCAAAGTCTAATAGCAATGAATAAAGTAAATGATCTACAAGTGTGTATATGTATTTTTATACAAGGCATAAAACTAAAAAAATGTTTATCCAATTAAATATTGTCGGGCCGACATCTCCTATAACTCCGATAAGTAGCCCAAACTGTCTGTCAACAAAATGTAGATTTGGGCTTCTGCGCATCTCTGTTCACGCATATCCGCCATTAGCGTGTGCACACCTGCATTCACGTGCGTTCACGTGCAGACTCAGTCATGGTAAATCCAAATGCTGAATTGAAACTTTTTAAAATCCTGAATCAATATTGGAGTTACTTTTGACCGCTGGAAAGACGACACCATGGCTGAAGGATTTCTGTTAGCCAGGTAATGTTATGTTTTAAAACTATTTTAGTCCCCCAAAGCTGATGTAGATTGAGTTGTTATGAATGGCTTATATCTGCACAGAAGTGTTGTTCATTCACTGAAATCTTCCGAAAATAGATTAATGTGACTATTTTCAGTTTCATAAGGGACCTTTTACAGCATCGATAATGTAGATTTATATTTAGTTTAACAACAAAACACAAGTAAATAGCGCTATTCCGCCTAGCCTGCTTTACTAAGCTGAAGTTGCTTTTATTTTTACATTGATTCATTTTTGAACAATGACGCACTCCCTATATTGTTTACCATGCTAC
>CAIGQZ010001535.1:2781513-2830557 GCA_903798205.1 Danio tinwini | reverse complement strand
GTTTACCATGCTACTCTGAATATTCGCTCTGAAATAGCATGTAAGTGTGGCTTAGTGATAAGTGTAATTCCTGCACGCCGCCGGCCAACCACTAACTACATTGCTAACTGGCGAATGACATGAAGTAATAGGTTGTCTGCTGTCATGTTGCTGTCCACACGCATTCTCGATTTCAGGAGGCATGGCTTTGAAACAAAGTCCCTACCCTGCCGTCTAAAGATAATATGCTAACCGGTTAGCAGTTTGGCAGATCACCCACTGCACCCTCAACTAAAGTCATGATGAAACCTACAAAAACTTTTAATCTTAGGTGGTTAATTTGTAGGTCCATGCCTATTAACGTGTTAAAATCATAGTCAATCTTATTACAAAGTCATAATCGTTTTATTAAATAGAGATAACTAATAAATTTCAGCTGTTTTTTTATGTTGATATTGAAATGGTAACTGCAAAAAACTAGCTATTTCTCACAAGCGATATTTATTCATTAATATTAACGAGACTTTATTGCAAAGTGTCACATATTGTACTTTATAACCCTTTTGTAATAAAATTAGGTTGAACCATTTGTTTACTCTAAACATGTATATACACACACAAAACAGAAAATATAAAAGTAATTGTGTTTATAGCAGTTAAGGTAACTTTTTTTTGCAGCTTATCATCAATATCGTGATGATACTGCATCAATATTTACCACTGTTATAATATCAAACACCATGATAATAGCTTTAGCAATTAATCACAACAAAGAACTTTGATGCCATCAGCCTAGACGTAATATAAAAATCCTGCAGTGTTTTCCTTGATTGAAGATCATGTGTAATTTGACACAGCAGAGCCATTGACTGAATCTAATGGATGCATCGCTTTATAAATAATAATAATCCAAATCATACCCAGCTGCTGTCATTGTCCCTGCATGTGCACATTTCTCAGCGTGATTCCTCTGACACCACATGTAAATGACTCATCTAGACAGACTGATTAACAGTTCACATCAGAACTCCGGCAAATGAAGACACAGTAAAGCAGATAATGTTCATGGCAATACAAACTAGTATTGATCTATTTAAGATTACAGTGCAGAAACAGTCACGCAGTTTTACAACAGTGTAGACATGGTTTCCACTACATTAATTCTTCCATGGCGGGGCACCACACCAAAATTCATTCCCACCAAGGCTACATTGCAGCTTCTCATTCAAAACATTTAGTCTCGCTGTTTTTTTTTTTGTTTTTTTTACAGCAGCGCAACAAAACGTACTAAAGTGTGTGTGAATTATAACAGAGCAACTTTTCTGTAATCATAGTAGTGCTGTGCATTGTGTTTGTGATGCGTTAAGGCCAGCAAACACAATGTAGCTTTCAGTTATAATGAACAGTTTCCATAATTTTACTTTATTTATAGATAAAGGTCTATGGTTCTGCATACAATGACTTTATCTTGATGAAGTTTACAGCTGATTCGCTTTACTTTAGGACTAATCAATGCCATTCTGTAGGAGTATTGGAGACATCCATAAATATTCCTAGCAAATCTAATAAATGTTGGAGACATACTTGTTAGATAAAAGCACTAAATCGCACTTTAGCAGTGTAGATTTGAGAGCGCACAAGAAAATCTGAGATTGAGCAGTGTATATTTGAGGGCACACAAGTAATATCTATGATCTTGACTTGTAATACTGCACTCATGACATTTGTGATTGAAATAACACCACAGGTAGTTGGAAGATCTGTGTAAAAGGCCTGCCACCACAGATGGAAAATATCCAAGAGGAAACACACAACTTGATAACCACACACAACCACACAACTGATAATAAATGCATTTATTCTACCGTTCAGTCCACAAAACAGCTTCGCATCGTCAAATAAACTGTTCTGCATATTGGTTTGAGCACATAAACATGGAAGTTTGTTTTTGCCACAAAAAACATGCATCAGTTTTTCCTTTTTCTCAAGTAGAAGAGAAGTACTTGCAACAACTTTGACAAAAATGTCGTTTTTCAATTTATCTATCCGGATTAGTGTAGACTTCAACAATTTGGTCGTCTGAGACAAATTTAGGAAATACTTTTCCTGTAATCCTAAACTAAAATCAGTGATCTTTAATCTCTGGTCCAATTTTTACACAATCTGCACGACAACTTGTCGGAAATGTCAAAACAGCTTTTTTTGGGGGGTGGGGTATTATTGAGCAAAATTGTCACTAGTTTATGTTTGCTGTGAGGTACAACTTCAGATCATGTGATAGTGAAAGGGTCAAGGATGGATGACGTTAAACTCAGAGTAAGTTTGTCTGTGTCCATGTGTTTGGCGAGTCTTGATTGTCCTTCAGTCTGACCTTGACAAATAATGGCTCGTTTCCACTAACTGGTACAGTACGGTACGGGTCACCTTTATCAGGCTTGCGTTTCCACGGCTAAAAGGGTACCAATGGTACTCTTTTGGTGGGCATGGTGTACGACAAAGTTGCAGTCGACGTCATTTTCACTTGAGAAAATGTCTAAAGTAAAGCTGTACGGGTCGCTCACATATCATATGAGAAGCTCTTCTCACAAAACAGATGCTTTACACACAAATACTTCAGTATAAATGTTTATTACTAACCTTTCTATGAACATGAGTTGATTATAACTGCAGATCAATGACAGTGCGAAATAGCCTACTGTAACGTCTGCAATTATATTAAATAAATGCAACATATATGAACACATACAGAGCCTTACAGTCTCCGATATTTTACCACTTACAGATAAACTACACACAGCAGACATTTAGACCTTATTTAGGTTCAAAACAGCAGGAAATAGAGCCTATAGTCAGTGCAAACCTCTCATGATTAAATGTCTGTAATCTTCAGCAGCACGTGTAGCCTCTTGTTAGAAAGTAATTTCATCATCTTGAGTTCATAATAGTCCAAAAGGTGATGATAATAGTTAAACATGGCAGTTTGTTCACGTTTGCTAAAAAAATAATGAGCTCCTTTTTTTCGACTTCTTTTGTTTTTTGGCGCGTCACTCTCGCGTTTGTCAGTATCTAACAGGATCAGGTTCCAAAAGCACGTCAAAAATCAAATGTACGTTATTATCAGCTCAAGAAGTTTGTTATTTCAAATATAGACACGCGGCGAGCGCAAGCAAGAAAGCAAAAAACTAAGGACTAAAAAAACTACAGGACACAGGGGAAAAAAAAAATGCTCTTCTTTTTGGCTTTGTGGCTGTTCATCACGACGACGACAAGGTTCGTTTTAGCCCAGGTCAAACAGGGCTTGTTATTATATGTATACTTCATTATGCTGTAATCTCTCGGCTGTGTATGAAAACATGGCGGCTTCTTTGTTTTCATTCTGGCTTATTGCGTGAGCTTGTGACGCATCTCTGTAAACCAATAGTGTTCAGCTGCGCGTCTAGATCCGCCCTTTGGTACCCGTTCTCGTGTTTGGTACCCTTTCGAACCGTACCACTCAGTGGAAACGGGCCATAAGATCTTAAGGCTCCGGTGTACATCAAATAAAATTATTATTATTTTTTTTTTTGAGGGCAAAAAAGATTTCCTAAAAGGCATACTGTTTTTGAACACTCCGACATCCTTGCGCAGCAATAGGCGGTGTTGTAAAGGTGTCTCGCTGCTTAAGTGTACTCTGTTAAAAACAACAAATGACGGCTGGGAGAGAAAAACATTTCAGAAATATCTGACAAACAGCCTTCTCTGCAAGAAGCACCACAGCAGCTAGTCAGATTGCTTTTTGTTTGCCGTGAACAGATGCTAAATGGAACAATGTTAGAACTTTATCAGGTGTGTGAAACCCTCATAGTCTTTCCAGGAGTGATCATACAGGTGCGGATACATCTGTAGCAGCTCTGCTACTCCACCCTCCAGTTTAATCATGTTCCTACTGGTCTTGTTGTGCTGGACGTTTTTCCTCCCTCTCCGACTTGAACAAAGCACATTTAAGGCAGCGGCGCTCCAAAAGACAGCCATCAATTTTGTAATTTTACAGACCAATGGCAGCTCAAAGATGTTAAGGACTAAAATTAATTCCCCCCATAAAGTTGGCTTTGATGAGCGGTGAAACAAACTCAAAAAGAACTTTGTTTCGGCTGGACTTTGGTAGAATTTAGTTTGAAATAAAACAAGGCCTTTACAGTGAGCAATGGAGATCACATTTGTGTAGTCTGACAATCCTTTAGGATTATAAAAAACGAATTAAACAAATAATAATGATTTGCACACAGTGTTGGCCAGGCTTAAGTCACATCAACTGAATCAAAAAATGTTTGCCTCTTTTTTTAGGCCTGCACAAAATATCATTTCAGCATCAATACTGCAATGTGCACATCTGCAAGTCACATCGCAGGATTTGCAAGGTTAAGTCTGAACAATAGTTGACCAGGAACCACAGAACTGTATTTAATTACTGTACTTATATAAAATTTATATGATTTGTGCAAAAAAAAAAAAAATAGTAATTTGTTTTGTTTCTAGTCGAAATATCTATTTCAAAGCAAAAACAAGATTATTTTACTTACCCCATTGGCAGATCATTTAGCTTGCTTTAAGGAAAAACCTCATTTAATATTAAGTAATTAAAATAATTTTGCCTTATTTCTTCTGAAGCTGAAAACAAAACAATACTTTTACTTGATTCTTTAGAAACGAGACCAAGCTAAGAAAGGCATTTCTGCATTGTGATTATTCAATTTCTGCACCTGAATACTGTTAGACTCCCCAGAAAACCAATTCAACCCATCGTGTGAAACTGTATTCATATCACTATATTTATCGCAGGACTGTAAAATACCGTAATACTAGATTTTTCCAATATCGTGCAGCCCTACTTCTTTTCATAATCAGAACTTCATTATCAGACCCAATAATAAATAATAATAAAACACTGCAAAAAAACACTTCCAACAATCACGCACAAACCCCACACCGCATGCAATCCTTTAGACAGATTACCGGTTTGTAAACATTCAGGATGCGCAAGCAGAGAGGTTGCAGAAAAAAACAGGAGGACTAGCATTTACAGCAAGAGAATGACATCCGACGCGGTACAGAGTTTGTTGTTGTATTAGAGATAAGTTATATTGATTACATATTATATATATTGTTTACATAATGCTTTCAGCGTATTATAACAGCTTGTCACCCAGTGATGCAGTTATTCTGCAAAATTAACGTTACAGTGAGCTACATTCGTCTGACAGGTCCATTTGCGATAGCACCCTCCCAATGGATATTGGATAAGACTAAATGGCCAAGCATCCAGCGCGAAATATACAACTCATTGAAACTCCAAAATGATTTTACAAGAGAGAAGTTAAAGGCCTACAAGTGTTTGGATGCCTACAATTTTGTTCTGTGTGGTCATGTGCAAGAAATAATGCTCCATGATCACCAGATTCAAAACGATGTAGTGCTAAAAACCGAGGTTCTGCCTAGCCGAAGACAAGACGACGGAGCTGTATAAGGCCTGGGTGATCATCAACAAGCAAAATAACTGCATTCTGACAGCGAACTGCACCTGTACGGCAGGGTATGTGAACGTACATGTTTACATTTCATTCTAAGCATTCAGTGTCTGCAGATAAATTCACCATATTTAACTGTTTTTGATGAAATCAATGCTGCAATCAAAAACGAGTAATGTGTATGATTCAGCATAGCGTGAACTTACCTGAAATAAAATGAGAACTGAGTCGAAATGAGTCAAGCATTTTTAATTAGGTCCTCACTCCATTCAGCTCTTATGATGGCTGTTAGCCAAAGACGTCTGCGGTTGGCATTAAAAACAGTGTACACGGTAAAATTTAAATTTTCTAGACTTTCGAATATGGCATCCTACCGCACAACACGACATGTTTGCTGTTGCAACTGGTCTTTTTTTGCAACCGATATGCACGGTTGAACCCATATGACGTAGGTTGGTAATTCCCCTATAAAGCAGGGGTGGTCAAACTCAGTTTTACTCAGAGTTTAGCACCAGCCCTGCTTCAACACACCTATCTATAGGCATCAAACAAGCCTGAAGGACTCAATTAGTTTGATCAAGTATGTTTAATTAGGGTTGGAACTAAACTGTGCAGAGCTGGGGCCCTCCAGGAACTGAGTTTTGACATCTGTCCTATAGTGTTATATGTGTTGCTCATCTCACCTGCAATGTAAATCTCATCTAGTTTGACAGCAACTTTTCTCGGTAAGCCTGCGTCTAGTAGCGTCTGGAAGTGCTCTGAATGGGTAACTGCTGCTGAAGACTCCACCGGTTCATCCGTACCACCATTTCCATTTATATGCTCCGTGGCCATGTCTCCGTGACCTGTGCAGATGCAAGGGGCCAAATTAATCCAAAACTGGGTCAAAGTTGAGTGTACTGGAGGCTGGCGTGTCTTCATCAGCAAGCCAAAACGCTGCAGGATAAACCTGATTTTACTCACTGCTCAATGATCAGAAACGCTTGCTTATTCTTTTATAAATGTAACGAGCAAGCAGTTTTAATAAAGACAGTAGCTATGTTTACATACAAAGATACGAAGTAAATTTATACGTAAAACTGAATTATCGCATAAAAGATTAACAAATAATGCAACGTTTCCATCCAATGAGTCAATCAAAACAAAATCACAGATTAACTGGTACCAGATATTAAAAATAAAAACAATATGCTGCATTTGTGTGTGTGTGATGCACTGGTCCATTAATGCAATCCATTAATCTGCATACTGGACTGTGTTTCCATCGTAGTTTGAGCATTTTTTTTGTGAATAAAATGTTTATTCTACTCAGTTATGCACATAAGATCATACACACTTTCAAAATTTAAGCACATCTTGATATTTTCATCAAGTATTTATGCGATAATCCAAAATGCGCATAAAAATAGGAGGATGGAAACAGCTAGAGATGCATGTTAAACCACAATTTGTTTTAAGAAAAGCTTTCGGTGTAATGTTTGGATTAAGTCACTCTTTATCAAATGAAAATATTTAAGCATTCCAAAATGACACCAAAAAGAAAAAGAAAAATGAAAATACACAACCATAAGGGCAACTTTGCATTAAACATTAACAGCATTTAAGATTGTCATTCACAAAACTGACTTTTACCTAACTTATTATGCAAGTCAAAATAGATGTCTAAATATCATTCAGGAGACGCCATCATTGCTTGTCGAAATTCGCATCTTTGGATGGAAACATAGCTACTGATCAACATTTAAACCACTTTAATTGAAGGGGATCTTTAAATGTACAGTTCACGCAAAAACGAACATTTCCTCTCTATTTATTGTTCTGAATACTGTATGAATTTCATTCTGTTGAACACAACAAAATTATTCTGAAGCATCGTGAAAAAGTAGCCATTTACATCCACAGTAGGAAGAAAAAAACTCAATGTCAGACAATTATCTTTGTGTAGGAAGAAACATGACAGATAACTGTTTAGAACCCTTTGAGTGAGCGAATGGTGAGGAAATTTATATTTCTTTAAGCACGTTTAAGAGATTTTGTTATTTGTGACCATGGACCACAAAACTAGTCTCATGTTGGACAGGAATGCTTTTAGCAATAGCCAAACATGCATTATAAGGATAAAAAAAATATTAAATAAAGATAAAAAGTAAAGATAATGTTCCATGACGATATTGTGAATTTTCGTACAGTAAAAATTAAATACTTCAACTTTGGTTAGTGCTTTGATGAGTACTTAACTTAAAATAGGCCTGCACGATTTTGGAAAAACCTGACATTGTGATGTTTTGTTTGCGATATGAATACAATTTCACCAGATGACTTAATTAGCTCTGTTTGGTAAGAATTCAGGTACAGAAATGTAACAATCAAACGTAAAATAGCACTGCATAGTCTTCATTGTATAAATAATTCAATAAAATATTTTATGAAGGTTTCAAATGGTACAATTCCTTGTGTGTGAATGCTTTAAACTCTTTGCATGCTTATACAGTCATAGGGCTTAAAATGCCATCAATTTTTGTTCCATTATGGTAAAAATCTCCAATGACTCCATGTTCTGAACTGCAGCTCCTGGTCAAATATAATTCCAATTCAACATTGCAGATCTTGCGATGTGACTATTGCAGATGAACATATTGCGATATCAATGCTAAAACAATATTTTGTGCAGCTCAAATTTAAACAATTAATTTATTTTCTTTCCCTTTTTAATCTGGGGTATTTTAGTCCTTTTTAATCTGGGGTCACCATAGCAGAATGAACCGCTAACTTATCCAGCATATGTTTTACGCAGCGGATGCCCTTCCAACCTCAACCACTGGGAAACATCCATACACACTCATTCACACACATTCACTACAGACAATTTTAGCTTACCCAATTCCACTAATTTAAACAATTTTAAAGACAAATTTCTTAATTGATTTTTTTTTAAACACTCAGATCACAGAATTTAGTTGCATCTCATCAAAATATTGCCCTAGCAAACCACACATCAATTGAAATCTTATTTATTCAACATTCCACAAATCCCAATTTTCAAAAACCAACACTTAGGGTAGGGCTGCACAATATACCCTTTCAGCATGGACATCGCAATGTGATCATTTGCATTTGTCACATGGCAGGATATGCAATGTTGAGTTTGTATTAGAATTGTTCATTTGCATGTGTTTTTGATGCCTGTGATTGTATAATTATTTAAAAAAAACATTCAGATACAAGAGATTGTACCATTTGCGGCCTAACTACGATTAATTTTATTGAATTGTTTTTTTCATTCAGCTACTGCACTTAAATACTGTTAGACTCAGAAAATGATAAAACATTTTATTTCAATTGTAACATTTTCTTGATTGTATTTATAGATTGTTTTGCATGAAAATACACACAACACATGCAAATACAGAAATGCACGGCAAACAGCACCAACCATAATGAAAATGTGTCGAAGGACCCCAAAAAGTTTATAGATTGTTTATTAGATTTGATGGAGATGCAAAAAGTAAACCTTAATTCATCAATCTCTGACTAAACAAGTGCATGAAAATACTCACAACACATGCAAACACTGCAAGCAGCACAGGCCATAACGAAAATGTATCGAAGGACCCCAAAAATTGTATAGATTGGATTTTAATGGAGATGCACTGCAGAATCATCTCAATCCATGTAACATTATAAATTATTTCCAAATAGAAATATTAAGTCAAAATTGTATTCATATCGCAATATATAAAATCCTCGCAAAATAAAAAATATATTGCAATGTTACATTTTCCAATATGGTGCAGCCCTAGTCCAGGGTCACATTTATGAAGTATTAAACACCTCATTATGTAGATTTTCAACAATTTTGCATTCACATACATAAATACCATACATGCAGACGATATCTCTGATTTGTAGACACTCAATAATCAAAAGGAAAATCACCACATTCTTGTACTGCTAGGCATGGGACGGTAACCTGTTTCAAGGTTTACCGTAGTTTGAAAAAGTCAAGGTTTTAAAACCGCTAACATTTTATGTTATACCGTTCCTAAGGTATACGTAAGGGTTTTTTAACGAGTCAGTGTTTTTAAAAGTAATGAAGAGAGCAGAAGTCAATTATTTATTTTAATTATTTAGCCTAACATGTTTACGGTTACAAAATATTTTAAATATTTCTTCATTTAAAATGTATTGTTCAATGGGGGAAAAGGTAGTTGTTTTCTACCCAGACATTTAAGAACTTATTTTAGAGAAGTTATCACAAAGTAATCACAGTGAAATTTTTATCCATGGTTATCATACCATCAGAAACGTATACTGGCCTATGCCTAATTTAAACCTCATTTATAACTGCATTTCAGTATATTTATAATAGTACTATTACAGCAACATAAATTCATCCCAATTTTGTCCCAAAACTTAATTGATTTGTTTTTGGACAACATAAATGAATCATGTGGAACCCCGCGTTTTTTACGGTGTATTTAGCCATAATGTATTTTTGCAATTGATTTCACTTAAATGGTATTAGAAACATAAATTTTACTGCATGATATAGGGCTGTGCGATTTGGGGAAAACATCTGAATTGCAATTTTTCTGACAGATATAGCGATTTGACATGCAATTTAATTTTGTAGTCAAGCTCCAGGTCAACAATCTGTAAGCCGTGGCAACACTTCTGCGACAGCTTTTAAAAATGACCTGTTTTTGTTTGGTGTCTGTGACTTTGAAACCAAAATATTCCAATATTACCGATGTGCTGTTTTTTCTTTGATATAAATTTGTCTATTAATGCTTCTAAAGCAGCAGATGCCATTATCCCAACTGTCCGCGCTTTCCTGTATGTTTTTTGTTTTGCTTTTTATTGTGGGCGTACCGCATAGTTTGGTTGCGCAATTCTGATTGGGCAGAACAACAGTGTGCTTACTCAATTAGCTAGTAAGACTATCACACACAGATGGCAGTCACACATTTTGTCGGGTGGGGGAAATAAAAAAATAAATATTATAGAGGTAAAGTTTGTTTTATATTTGCACATTCGTTCATTTAGAAGTCTCTATATTGTTTATCATGTTACTTTGAGTATTCGATTGGAATTAGCATGCAAGTATGACTTCAAAACAACATTAACACTATCTAACTGTGAACAATGTTGTACTTTGATGGTCATTGGCTGCTAATATAATTTCCCTATTTAGAATTGTCAAAGAATACTTTTCTGAAATTACATTATTCAGGAGAATGTCTGAATATCCGAATATAAAACCAACTTTACCTCTATATACATATTTCATATCACAGCCTTCTGCAATGAGCTAATCGCAACGTTTCAAATTGCGATTGCAATTCTATTTGGATTAATACCACTGCCCGAGGATATGTACTTGCGCGAATGCTAAATAGTTGAAAATCTGTCATTTTCTGTCAAAATCTAACACCAAATCTGTCATTTCATACACACACTTGACTTTAAATTTAACCCTTTAATTGCCACACCAAAAAAAAACGAACAGCGCTAGTTAACACACTCAATGCATTTTTATTCAACACATCTAGTAATTTCTAAAATATCAACCATTTAGTAAAGGCTGATTTATCAGAATTAATACATATACTATGAAAAATCTGAAAATATTAAGTGTAAGACCACTTTATTTAAAAACATAATGGAAAACATTTGTGAACACTAAATCATCTTTATTTTTGAAGTATGCCATAGAATATTTCAGATTCTCATTTAACATGTTTTCTTGTTTTGTTTTTTACAATAAAACCCAAAGTCAAGTGTGGTAGTGCAACAGAATTATGCTTGTTTGATTTTTTTTTTAAACCAACAATCCTGTGTGTAAACCATTATTCAAAACAGTCAAAATATGATCAACCATTATAGAGGTAAAGTTGGTTTTATATTCACACATTTGTTCATTTAGAAGTCTCTATATTGTTTACCATGTTACTTTAAATATTCGACTGGAATTAGCATGCAAGTATGACTTCAAAACAACATTAACACTATCTAATTGACTGTGAACAATGTTGTACTTTGATGGTCATTGGCTGCTAATAAGATTTCCATATTTAGAATTGTCAAAACCAACTTTACCTCTATATACATATTTCATATCACAGCCTCTTGCAATGAGCTAATCGCAACGTTTCAAATTGCGATTGCAATTTGATTTGAATTAATCACACTGCCCGAGTATATGTACTTGCGCGAATGCTAAATAGTTGAAAATCTGTAATTTTCTGTCAAAATCTGACACCAAATCTGTCATTTCACACACACACAGACTTGACTTTGAATTTAACCCTTTAATTGCCACACCAACAAAAAATAAATAAAACTAACGTCGCTAGTTAACACACTCAATGCATTCTTATTCAACATCCTGTAATTTCTAAAATATCAACCATTTAGTAGAGGCTGATATATCAGAATTAATACATATACTATGAAAAATCTGAAAATATTAAGTGTAAGACCACTTTATTTAAAAACATAATGGAAAACATTTTTGAACACTAAATCATCTTTATTTTTGAAGTACGCCATAGAATATTTCAGATTCTAGAGGTAAAGTTGGTTTTATATTCACACATTCGTTCATTTAGAAGTCTCTATATTGTTTACCATGTTACTTTGAATATTTGATTGGAATTAGCATGCAAGTATGACTTCAAAACAACATTAACACTATCTAATTTACTGTGAACAATGTTGTACTTTGATAGTCATTGGCTGCTAATATGATTTCCCTATTTAGAATTTGTGAATAATACTTTTCTGAAATTATATTATTAAGGATAATGTCTGAATAACCGAATATAAAACCAACTTTACCTTTATTCAGATCCTCATTTAACAAGTTTTCTTGTTTTGTTTTTTACAATAAAACCCAAAGTCAAGTGTAGTTGTGCAACAGCATTATGTTTGTTTCCTTTTTTTGTAAACCAACAATCCTGTGTGTAAAACATCATTCAAAACAGTCAAAATATGATCAACCATTTGGTAGAGCAGGCAGTTAAATGGTTAAAAAGATTGAACAGAAAACAATCAAGTAGCCTAAATAAAAAAAATCTCAATAATTGTGTTGCTTCAGCTCATTTAAATTAGTTAGAACAAACAGCAAAACCATTTATTGAGTGCAGTTTCGTGCGCGTTTCATCACTCAGAGCTCCACGTGTTTGATTCCCGCTTTACGAGCATGTGCACTGAGATCATCTTCATCATCATCATCATCATCATGCTGTCTACTGAGAAAACCACCATTAATGTGACATCCTCATCATAATACCACTGCAGATCTTTATCATTTCACCATCCATCACTTCGTTAACTAGTGTGGTGATCAATACAGCATCACAATACTATTGAATCAACTCATCATCATACTACTAATAACAACGATAATAATAAAACTAGCGAATGGTTAAATTAAGCTCCACATTAGTCGAGTGTGTATAAAATGACGGATCGGCGTCGGGTTCTGTTTCTTTGTTGTGTCACTGTGCAGATGCTGAATGACAAGGGCACACTCGCTAGGCCACAACACAAGAGCTACGTGGACACTCGGCGCTGTGATAAACACAGCTCCAGCACATAAAATCCGACACTAAAAACAAACACACACGTCTTCAGCTTCGCGAAAGAGTAATTAACGCTTCCTGCGGAAAGTTTCGTCATGCTCGGACGTGTTAAGTTAGTTTGTTTGTGTGACAGTGTATGTGTGTGTTAGGGAAGGAGGGGGCATCGTGTTTGTTGTCCACCAGCAAACATAAAAGCACACAATGACTTCACCACACTAATTCAACACTGTACGTGCGTACAAAATCAAAACAAAGAGTCCGGGAATTATTGGTAAACGTGGCCGTGTATCCGCGCGCGCGTGCCGCCGCTGAAGCCGGTGCCGCCGTACACTATTATTCACTGAAAACCCAAACATCATAACGCGCTCCGCCTTCGCCAAACTGAACAGAACGCTCTCATACCTGTCAGATTATATCTTGGATTGTGTTGGGATAAATCCAGAGGGAAACGTATTGAAAGAGGATAAAGTGGCCAAATCCCGCCGTGTCTGCTATCTCACTCTTTTCAATAGGTCTGGTGCAAAATGGCGGCGAAACTCATGCCGCGGGAGTTTTTTCCGCTTCCGGTTGTACGGGGTTTCTCATGCAGCCATTGGAGGGGTCACATTACACGGCGAAGAAGCGCGTTCGGGATGGCATCAGGGATGACATATATAGGCTACTGTTGCTCACTGGACACTGCATAGTGTTTATACTCTCTGCTAAACTAGCCCAGTTATATTAAATGTAGTATTTCTAATATATAGACATCCCTTGGAATATAAAACGAAGGGGCATAGCCAATTACACCTAATAGTCACTTGTGTTCCCATTATCACATTCACATTAATCAAAACATAACAGAAGTCAGATAATACTAGTTGGTGTTTTCAACCACAATATAGTAAAGTGTATTATGTTGTATCAACAACACTTTAATGAATGCTACTGATACAGGAGAGAGGGACAATAATAAAGCGATTTTCTCCTCTACCTTATTTTTCACACATGTATCAGTGTTTCCATTAAATGTTTTATGAAAAATTAATGCATATTGCCAATAATACTAAGTAAAATTCTAAATAAAATCAGTGGCGTAGCATGAAATGTGTATATTGCAATGGGTGTATAGTTCCCATATTGGTCTAGACCGCAACTTTTCATTTTCTATCGGTCTACATGATGTAAGAGTCAAGCTTTAAATTGGAAAAGTACCAAAACTTTTAACCCAGGCTCATTATTGATACGTATCCCTATATACATTTCTGGAGATCGCAATATAAGTCTTTTTTTGCAGTTTTACTTTTTGCAAATCCACCAAGGGCGCCATGTATGCTGTTTCAGATCTTAAATTTCTCTTGCGAGTGCCATTCACGCCTGTTTTTCTTGAGTAAATCCACCAGAGGCCACTGTCGACTGACTGACTGATACCCCCAGCCACCGCCTTCCCTAACCCATAGTTTTTAAAAAGCAGCGATTGACCTGATCACCCTCTTCCCTAAACCCAACTGACAGTGTTTTCAAAAGAAATCTAGATAAAGAAAAGCCCTCACCTGATTTTTACCATGTTTTTAGTTTCTTGCCACATTCTCACACTGTTTTTTACTTGTTTGTTTTATTTTTTGCCTTTTGTTTTTGTCTAACCTGCTTTCTGGAATCATTCTTCGCTGGACTCGAACCTTGTCATCGTGGTCAACTCCTCTCTGCATCTCAAGTTTGCTGACGTACATGGCGAGCTACTGGGCAAACTAGTAACAGTGGAAAAGCCGTCCATACGGAGGTAAGCAGTCAAGAAACAAGTTTTTAAAGAAACAGAAGCCATTGGCGGCATCATACGGCCCCAAAGCGTTCGTTTTAAGCGTTCGAAATGCAACAATACGTAGCCCTGGCTACATAATTCGCACTCAGTATGTATTTAGGGGTACATTTTCACAATAAGCCTGTGTTGAAAACTTCGGTGAGTTTAAAGTACGCATGGAATCAAAACTTAACATAATGATTTTGTTTGCTCACATCGCTAGTTTTGTGGTGAACAATTCATCTGCGCATGTCATTAAGAAAAAAAATAAGTCGTTTGTCCTTGTAATCTTTAATCGAAATCTGAAAATGCACTTCTTGTTTGTTTTTAGTTGAATTCTCAGATTAGGTCAGAAAGAGGTATTGTCTCCAGTACTGTCTCCAGCTGTCAGTTTTGACAGCGTTTTGAGGAGGAGATCTTTTCGAGATCTTTCTGAATGAGATGCCTACTTTACTACATCCAATCAACTCACAGTAGAAAAAACAAGCCACGCCCACTATTTTCTCATTTAATATTTAATTTCTCTAGAAACTGCACCACAATATGAAAAAAGTAAACAAATAAACGATCGCAGCTTCTGGTTCATGCAGACTTTAAAGCAAGATGCTAATGGTCTAATCTGATTTAATCAAGTGTGCCACAAGCCTGCTTTTGAGTGAAGGTCTCGGCCGTTAGATCGCCCCCTGAGGGCTGGCTGCAGTACAAGTCATAAAGCCCACCTCCTCCGTGTTAATGAAGGAGACATGAGACCAAATAAAAAAATCTATTACACTTGCAATAAAATATTCCGAAAGATGGTTCTGGTCAGTTAAGGCTCTGGTAATCAGCTGATATAAGAGTATGTTTTAAGCAGTTATTTAATGCTGGGCGTGTCATCGTGATTGACAGCTGTGATTGACAGTTTCTCAAAGCAAAAGTCGGAGCTTCAGCAGGAGACTGAAGTGTTATTATTCGATTTCTGTGTTATTTTACCATGATAAAATGAGTTGCTCAGCAGTAAACTATAGTTTCTGGCCTACAGGATCTGGTGGAACACTGTTTATTCGGTAAGGTCAGGGCTTTATCAGTTTGCTGATACACGCCTAACCACCCAGATAGCAAAATACACTCGGGCCAGTTTCGGCTAGACTCTCGCCTGCCGAAGACTCAAGGCCAATTTATACTTCTGCTTCAAGCGCACGCGTATGTTATGGCGCAGCCTACGCATGGACACATAGCCCCTTGCCGTAATCGTTGGCAATGTTGACGCGCACCTCTCAAAAAATGTAACGCATATGTGTATCGCAAGCTCTGTGATTGGTCAGCTTGGTAGCGTTGACGAGTGTGGGTGGAGGTGAGAGCCGCGCGCCCGATGCAGCGAGTGTTTACAAGTGTGGAGTCCTGTGAAGGAGCTCCGGATGGAGACTGTTGTTTTGTGTTTACCTTATGATTAAAGTTGTTGCACGTCTGCCGGTTCCCGCCTCAAAATAAGCAAATTTGAGTCACTTGTACATTAAGGAAGTGTTCAGAAAAAAAAAACAGCGAAGAAATTCGACACAGAGAAACATAAACACCTACTGCCAGCTAGCGTTTCGGAAGTGTATTGCAGAGAAACAGAAACAGTGCGCAGAAGTATAAATGCACGGCTACGCGCGAGGCTTGCACCGTGGGTTACGGCGATCACTTGACGCAGAAGTATAAACCAGGCTTTGACCGCTAACGACCGCTGCATCTGGCCCGATTGACACGGGCTGGAATCGGGCAGTGAGTCCATAGAAATCCGGCCTGAGTGAATCGGGCCAGATGCGGCGGCCGTTCGCGAGCCAATGCTGCCGCATCTTAGCCGGACTCGGCCCACGAGTAATGTGTGCTGCAGCCCGGAGCTGCCGTGATTAAATCTTCGTTATATAAAACCTCACCTTTGTTAACGTTATTACAACCATTTGTGTTGATAAAACAGCAAACACAGGCTACTATGTAATCGCAAAGTGTACATAAGCGAGCCTTTGTTATAGTGCAGACTCCGGCGGTCAAGTGAGAAGTTCGGGGTGCGTGGTTGATTTGATGTACAAGCGTTTGGTTGGAAGTTCGATTCCGCAGCTCCTCCTCTGGCTTCATCGGGCAATCCTTCTGTGCATGCCCAGGCTCCAATTTCAGCAGTCTTTTGCGACAGTTTGTGCCCGTCACGTCGTCCATATTTTATACAGTCATTGGATTTAATATTCTATGCTAAGCTAAGCTAAAAGTGTTTCCGCCGGACCCCGAGGTCGACTGTATGTATTCCATATTGGTAATTAACAATGGTTTAACTCTAGTGGAGTTGGAAAAGGTGGAGCGTCCCTTTAATCTGCTTCATAAATCTCTCTGTCGAAACATTGCACAAGCTTTTTTTGTGAGTCATCAAACAAGCTTTGTTACCCCTGCTGAAAAATCCATCTTAAACCAGCCTAAGATGGTTGGCTGGTTTTAGCTGGTCGACCAGCCTGATTTTAGAGGGGTTTTAGCCATTTCCAGCCTGGTCTTAGCTTGTCAGACTAGAAAATTACCAGCTTAAACTAGCTAAAACCAGCTAAGCCAGCCTGGTTTAAGCTGGACATAGCTGGTTTTGGCTGGAAATGGACCAGGCTGGAAATGGCTGTAAACCAGCCTGGAAATGGCCAAAACCCATCTAAAACCAGGCTGGTCGACCAGCTAAAACCAGCCAACCATCTAAGGCTGGTTTAAGATGGATTTTTTAGCAGGGACGTCATACTTTTCCTTGTTTCTGAAATGTGTCAGCACTCTGGTGGTTGTCCGCTAGATGGCGATGATCTGCTGGCGGAGTTTGATGGTTTTTTACATTTTATTAGAAACCCCTCAGGCTGATGTCAAGAGTAGGAGTGCCACTGGTCAGACATTGAAGATTACCAAAACAAACAAATCTTTTCAGTGGATTTACTTGCATGGATTATTTACTCACCTAAAGAATAACACTGGGAGCTAGCAAACGAAACAATGTAAATTTTGATTTCAGGCAGACTTTAAAAGATAATACATCATAATAATAAAGTTAATAGTTATACCCAGAATTCCTCATTTAGATTTGTTCAAACTTATTTCTGTTGCTTCTTTACTCCAGCAGGTGGCGATCAGTGAGTGAATATTAACTAGCCAGAAGGGCAGATCAATGAACTTTAACTGGCCACACAACAGTCTATACTGAACAAACAATGATCAACAATAAATAATTGTACATTCACAGATGAACATTCATCATAATTAACAAATGTGGTAAAAATATATGGTTCAATGTTCATTTAAAATACCTGTACTATCTAGTTTTAAAGGTCTCATGAAATTAAATTAAACTCAATTTTTTTAGATGTTAGTATTAGCATGGTAGTTTGAATGATATCTATAAGCTAGTGTGCTCCAAAACAATAACACAATTCTAGTTTAGAGCATATAAACCTGATATAAGCATCCAAAGCTTGCAGTTTGTCACTTTCGCCTAAATGGATCAACATTTTTTTTCCACGTCACCTCATACTTCAGTTTCTCATCAAATATTCTGACCAATCAAATGCTCTCTAGTATCTGACATGCTCCGCCCCCTTCAAGAAGCTTCTCATTTGTTTTTTGTTTTTCATTTGATGCACTTGAGCTCAACTTTCACTGGCAGATCTGTGATAAAACAAAACATTGGCTGTTTTTCTAAAAAAGGGAGGAGCTACTCTATGCCCCTCTCTTCATGTTTCAATCGAGATTACGCCAAACATCGAATATAAAATGCACAAGTCAAAGCACTTAACGGGACCTTTAAATATACAGAGACAGATTAACAGCCTATTTAACTACACTTTAAAAATGATTTGATCAATTAGTCATGACAACATATGTTTTTAGTTCATTTAAACGTATTAAACTAAGTTATTCATGTTCTAACTTAATTTTATAAGTTATGCAAGCTGTTTTAAGTCAGGTTAACATAATATAAGTTCAATGTACTCATAAGGTTAATTTGATTCAGCTTAAAAATTTAAGGCAACCTTTTTTTACATTGTAAGGGTTTGATGAAGAAAAAAGTAATAAATAATCTGAATTATTTTATTTTTTTTACAATATTTCATAGTAATTGCAAACTTTATGGGCTGAATTTAAACAAACAAATTAAGTTGAACATTATTAATAATTTAATTTGTTTGTTGAATCACAGCAGAAGGCAGGATTGTGGGTAACTAAAAAGATGAAAGCTTACTAAAAATAGAATAACTCAAATTTATTTAAAACTTCACTCTTATTATTATTATTATTATTATTATTATTTACAGATCAAATTTTCTCAGTTTAATTTGGTCTAGCACTGCAAAAAATGCAGGGTTCCACACAAATAATTCATGTTGTCCCAACACAAATCGATTAAGTGGATTGAACATAAAACAATTAAGTTGTCCCAAAATAATGTTAAGAACTGTGTTGTTTTAGCTCATTTCAGATCAGTAGTTTGAACAAGCTACAAAATATTTTGTGTGTGTGTGAGGATGATGTAGGCTACTAAAATAAAACAATAAACTCAAATGAAAAATTAATAAATCTATAAAACCCACATAAAATGTACAAAATACACAAACATTACTAAAACTTTAACCTACAATAAAAAGCATATATAGCTTTTGGATAACAACAAAATAGCAGTATTAAAAAATTCAAAACGTTTGCATTTTCTCATCTAACAACAAATAACGGAAATATTTAAAGAAATGTAAACGCTTTATTTAACTTGAGATTTTTTTAACGTGTTTTGTTTTTATTAGCATTTAAACCCGTTTTCTTTCAGCATTGTTCTGTTTTTAAAAGCTCAATCTGATGTTTTTTTTTTTATTTTCTTTCTTTTTTTTATATTTTCTTTTGTTTATTTTTGATTTGCAAATGAGTCTAAAGTTATTTTTAATATAAAAATACATTAAGAAATTTGTTGTTGAAAGTTTTATTGTGAATGTTTAATTCTAATTAATTCTTTTTATTTAATGTGATTTTCTAGTAAAAGTGAAGAGTTCAGATGCAAAAACCTATAAGTGCCATCTGAAATTTTCTTCTAAAATGAGCATTGTGTTGATCTTTTCATTTTCTTTAAAGTGAAATAACTGAACATAAACGTAGGAGGCTGAGAAAAATGCTCATTTTGGGATAAAAATAAGTTGACACTTAGAGGTTTTGCATCTGAACTTTTCACACGGTTTTGTAAAAGCTAAATGAGATGAATTATAATACTGTCAGTGTGTGGTCCTCCTCCTGGTGGCGCTGTTGTGCTGTTGTTTCGGAGGTGCTGGTCGGCTCTTGATGTTCTGGCATTTCGGGACGTGTCTCTCTGCAGGACCCGGGGCAAATTTACGGCCACAGTGCGGACAGGTGATGTACTCTGAGTGTAGACCTGATATTGAGTTTGGCTGTTGAGATGTGCTGGATCGACCCTGACGCATGGTCTGAATGAAGGACTCGTGTTTCTGACGCCATGTATTTTTCTTACGCTGTGTGGGAAAAAAACATACAAACAAAACAAAACAGTGTGACTTCACTGACAAGTGGCTTTATGAAGTACTAATACACATAAACACTGGCCAGTGTTGCCAGATATAGCTGACTTTTTACATCCCAAAAGCTGCCCAATACCAGCCCAAACGTACAAAAAAACCCCCAAAATATTAGATTCATATTTTATTTAATTTTAATTTATTTAAATCGAAATTAACCTAGTTACTTTAACTGTCATCATTTTTAACCATACAACAACCAACAGCAGCAGCAGCCAGAACCACAACATAACCAGATCACATCAAAACCAATCGGCAACCTCCCGCTCCTCCACGTGAAGCCAATACGGAAGTAACTAAAACTGCAATTCATTGACTCGCCTTTGGGGGCTGGCTCCAGGAAGTCCAGATGCTCACTGACTGTAATGCTAAATTGCCCAATTTTACAGCTAATAAAAACATGTTTATAGCCTGGTACAAAAGATGGTCTTGGTGCATATAGCTAATATTACCCTTCATGACAACTGTGAGAAGGGTGAATTATTTTATAACTCATCTGTTTCGTTTATATTAAGTTATATTACAGTTTTTCTCCATTGGTTTGGCTCATTTCTTGAAACTGGAATTACATTCTCAAAACAACATGGACAAACATCCAAACCACTTGGCAATTGTTCACAACAGAATGGATTTTTCTAATTCATTTTATCAAATTGCAAATGCCTAAGCACATCTAGCCTACATTTAGCACAATTTCCAAGTGAATAGATCTAGTTGATCTAAACTGTTTGTTGATTCTCAGTTCAATGGTTGTTCGCTCCAAAATGTGTCAGCGTCACTTCATTGTATAAGTCGTCACATGCACAATAGTCTGTTCAATTTTCTGAACTGACAAAACGTAAAATAGTTACATTTCCTCATGAGATCAGACTGAAAATCCTTATTTCTTATCATTTTTAAAACCTTACCAATTTATTTTATTTATTTTACACAATTGCATTCTGTCAAAAGACAAAAAAACAGTTCAGTAACCATTTTCAAAATCTGGGCTAAGACTGAAAGGCTGTCATAGTGACAAAACATCTGAACATTTTGACTTGCAGTGCTTACACAATGCCAAAAGGACAAAGGATTTTGAGGGCACTGACTGTTTAAATGAGAAGGAAATTTAGTTTTGACATATGAATAAACAGTTTTGGGAAAGATATGAGCTTTTGCGAGTGATCTATAGTGTTGTGCTGAATGTAATTCCTGTTTCAAGAAATGAGCCAAACCAATCGAGAAAAACTGTAAGTCTGCATAATTGAGGGCGTGGCCACTTGAGTGACAGCTAGCTCTTGCTGCTCGGCGTCATGTCATTCTGGCTGATTAGCCGCTGAACTCTGCGAATACATGATATTTTTGTGTTGTTTTATGTGGCTTTACAGTCAATTGCCTTTTGGAATTATTTCCTACAATTATCAGATAATATGGCATACTGTGTGCACTTTATTGTGCTCACAAACCGTTCAAGCTGCCTCAATTTCCCAGGTGAGTGAAATTATATACTTATATACCATCTCTATAAATGTATGTGTTTTACTTAAGATGATTTATCATTTGTCGTTTTCTTTAGACCTGTAATGCACTCCAGAATCTGTCAGAAACGTTGTCATACAGTGTTATGCCTGGATTTCATCAATAGCCTTGCATTTACTAACAGACTATATCTGAAGTGTTTGAAAGTAATTTGCATTTTCCTCCTGTAGAAAAGCATCATAAGAACAATGCTTTGTGGCTCAATGTATTACAACTGTGTTTTTTAAAGTCTAAACACTTTATTGATATAGTGTACAACCAAGCACATGTGGTCAGAACACAAACGAAGCGCAGGTAATGAAGTATTATGCGTTTCTCTCAAAGAAAAGCTAAGTAAAATGCTAGCAGGCGTCTGTAGCTCCACTCATGCTCCGCCTCTTTGCTCTTGTTTGGTATCCCCTGGTCGGTGCGACATGGCGACGGTTGGCCAAAATAGCGACGGTTGGCCACGCCTACTTGTAGCTTCATTTGCACTTTTCAGAAACCTATGGGTTGACGTCACGGATACTACGTCCATATCTTTTACAGTCTTTGGTTCTGTTTGATCGTTCTCTAATGCCTGAGAGCGTTTTGTGCACTGCTTTTGCGCTCTACACACCTCATGTTTTTTATTCTCCAATTAAATGAAAGCAGAGGCAGAGATTGCATCCAAAACCATTTACTACTCAGTAGGTACTGCCTTTGAATTTAAACGTACTACTCGGCCGTTAGAAAAGTGCGCTCTATACAGTATGAATGTAAGAAGTATGAAAGGAATTCGTACTTACTACATCCGCTATTTTGTCATGGTCACGTGACCTACCTGCGTCAGTTGCGTCGCTTCACTCCCATTTATGAATTCTCTCACGGGGCATCATGGGATACCGTAGCGTGCATCTCAGAATCTCGCCGGAAGTAGTAAGTCATCCGGGTAATTTTAGCCTACTGATTTTTAAATTATATGAATTCGGACATACTACTCAACTCGCATACTGATTTTAGCGTACTGTACAGTATGGAAATATGCGGTTTCGGAAGCAGCCATAGTTTCCGTTGAGGTGACAGCAGTGTTTATGTTTTCAAAACGACTACGAAGACCTTTGAAGATGGAGGAGAGACTAGTGATTGCTGTTTCAAGTTATCCGGAGCTCTATGACTATGAATATCACAATATTATTAAATATTACAATTATAACAATGTCAACAGCAACACTCGCACACAATGCGCAGCTGATTCATTCATTGCTTAGCAACATAAAAAGCGCAGTGCGGTGCACCTTGCGTTCTCAGAACAGAAAAGTGCGTTCGGTGTGATCAGCTGGTAATACACTTTTCTTTAGTTTTTACTATAAATAATATAGTATTTTTAAAGGTGGGTGATCGTTTTAAAAGCCCCAAAAGTAAGGCGTTATGACGATAAGCATCTCTGACCTCAGGTGTTCTGCTCCTGCTGTTGGTCTTCATGAACTCCTCCAGCTCGGTCCCTCTGGCTCTGTACTTGGACATGTCGAAGACCTTGCGCTGCGGCCGTTTCCTCTCACACACCCTCATGTGTGTCTCCAGGCGCTCAGGGGCGAAGCAGCGCTGACACACGCTACACGGAATCAGCAGCTCTGCGTTCTCCTCACCAGCATCTCTGTCTGCGCTCTTCACATGCAGATGTCTGGATGATAGCTGACCTAAAGCATCTTCATCAGCTCTTCTGTCATGTCTTCTCTGAGATCCGTCTCGTCTCGTGGATTTTCTCAGGTCTTCATCTTCTCCGTCTGTCTCTCTTCGTCTCCTGACAAGATTAATTAACGTCATCTCTTTCTCTCTGTGCATCTTTTCCAAATCCCAGTCTTTCACTGTATACTCATCCCATTCTATTGGTTCATGATCTTTCACTCTTTCTGAGGTCAGAAGTTGTCTTCTGGTGTGCTGTTTGGCATCACGAATTTCCCATCTCTCCATATCATCTCTTGCATTCTCATATCTGCCTGTTCCCTCATACCAATCACTGTACAACCTGTCATCCATTTGCTTTTCAAAAAAACGCTTGTTCTTCTCTCTCTGGACTCTTCTCATGGTCTCCTCCGCCCTGAAGATCTTCTGCTGGAGCATCATCTCCTTGGAGTGGATTTCCTTTGACAGCCTTGTGTGTTTTTCAGAGCTCTTCTGCTCATGGTTCGATGTTCGTGCGGTGATGTGCTGATCTCGAGCGTCTAGTTTCCTCACCATTTTCTGCTGGTGTCTGAGAGCAGCCTGCTCAGCTAATGTTGGGTAATGATCTGGTTTTGGGATGTTACTCAGGCTGTACGCTCTCTTGTGAAGCACTGGTTTGAGCGGGAACAGTCTGTCAGATTCTCTCCGCGAAGGAACGTACTGATTCTGCTCTTCCACATGAATGGGTTCGGTCTTACGGACGCTCTCTGGATGATGTCTCTCTCTGGTGAAACTCATCTTTCGCAGTTGGTTTTCTACAACATCCAGCTTGTAGTTGTGATGTCGGCTTGTTTCTTGTATGTATGGGAGTTTTAATGATACAGTCTCTTTTTCCTGAAAATGATGATGATGGTGTGGCAACATTTGCATGTCTATACATGCAGCATATGCAGCTCCTGATGGACTTGGTCTTCTAATCACAGATGACTGAACATAAAATATATTGGTTAGTAAGGTTTGGTTAATTTATAGTAAATACTAAAGTGTGTTTTTGAACCATAATGTAGTATGAGTGTATAGGACAATATGATATGATAAAATATGTAATTTATTTTATTTAGTCCATATGTGTGTACACTACTTGACAATAGTCTTGTTGTGGATCCCAGTTGTAAGAGCAACACATAATAACTTTAGATTTTGCCTTAGATTTTTGTTGATCTGCATCCCAATCATCACAAATACTGCAGAAGATCTACTGGAACCCGCATGAACCCAAGATTCACACAGAAATCAGTCAAGTTTTGTGAAGGAAAAATCATGGTTTGGGGTTACATTCAGTATGAGGGCTTGCAAGAGATCTGCAGAATGAATGGCAACTTTAACTGCCTTAGGTATCAAGACATTTGTGCTGCCCATTACATTACAAACCACAGGAGAGGGCAAATTCTTCAGGAGGATAGCACTCCTCCTCATACTTCAGCCTCCACATCAAAGCTCCTGAAAGCAAAGAAGGTCAAGGTGCTCCAGGATTGGCCAGCCCAGTCAACAGATTTAAACATTATTGAGCATGTCTGGGGTAAGATGAAGAAGGAGGCATTGAAGATCAATCCAAAGAATCTTGATGAACTCTGGGAGTCCTGCAGGAACACTTTCTTTGCCATTCCAGATGACTTTATTATTAAGTGATTTAAGTCATTGCAGAAATGTATGGATGCAGTCCTCCAAGCTCATGATGGAGTCAGACACAATATTCATTCTGTTTCCACTGCAGCATGACTTTATATTCTATACTGGACATTATTTCTGTTCAGTGATGAGACTTTTGTCTAAGCAAAGTCAGACCTTACTGTCCTAATTAAATAATTAAAAATCAAGGCTTGATCATATTTATTTTGGTCAAATAAGCGTAATCTAGAGGCCTTTGCCTTTTATATAAGCCACTTCTGATACCAAATGATCAACTAGAAGTCAAGTTAGTATTTTTTTGTTCCTAAAACATGAATAGGCGACAACTTTTGTCAAGTAGTGTACTGTATCTAAATCATACAGACAAAATAAAAAGTCATCTCATATTATGCTTTTCATATTATAAATTTATTTCATATTTCATGGTCACAAAATACATTGTTTATGGAAATACATTTTTATAATTTTTATGTGCAATATTACACACATACTGAATAACAGCATCGTACAAAAAGTTGCAAGTTGCATCTTGAAAGTACAATGTTTACATATTGTTTACATATTTTCTATTTTTCTTGTGACCTTTACATTTTGAAAAGTGTTTTATATTTTATTAATATTTATTCCATATTTCTACATCTTTAATCAAACATTTGGCCTGAAGAAATATGATCACATATGAATGAGTAAATTTCTGAGTATACATTTTTAAATGAAAAAAATATTTTGAATAATCTCTACATGTGATCAATATATAAATGATACACTCACCGGCCACTTTATTAGGTACACTTGTCCAACTGGCTTCTAATCAGCCAATCACATGGCAGCACCTCAATGCATCTAGGCATGTAAACATGTTCAAGACGATCCTCTGCAGCTCAAACCGAGCATCAGAATGGGGAAGGTCATTTAAGTAACTCTGAAGGTGGCATGGTTGTTGTTGCCAGATGGGCTGGTTTGAGTATTTGAGAAACTGCTGATCTACTGGGATTTTCACACACACAACCATCTCTAGGGTTTACAGAGAATGGTCCAAAAAAGAGAAAATATCCAGTGAGCGGCGGTTCTGTGGGTGCAAATGTCTGTTGATGCCAGAGGTAAGAGGAGAATGGCCAGACTGGTTCCAGCTGATAGAAAGGCAACAGTAACTCCAATAACCACTCATTACAACCAAGGTCTGCATAAGAGCATCTCTGAATGCACAACACGTAAAACCTTGAGGCGGATGGGCTACAGCAGCAGAAGACCACACCGGGCGCTATTACTGTCAGCTAAGAACAGGAAACTGAGGCTACAATTCACACAGGCTCACCAAAATTGGACAACAAAAGATTTTAAAAAATGTTGCCTGGTCTGATGAGTCTCGATTTCTGCTGCAACATTCTGATGGCAGGGTCAGAATTTGGCATCAACAACATGAAAGCATGGATCCATCCTGCCTTGTATCAATGGTTCAGGCTGTTGATGGTGGTGGTGTAATGGTGTTGGGGATATTTTCTTGGCACACTTTGGGCCCATTAGTACCAACTGAGCATCATCTCAACGCCAAAGCCTACCTGAGTATTGTTGCTGACCATGTCCATCCCTTTATGACCACAGTGTACCCATCTTCTGATGGCTACATCCAGCAGGATAACCCGCCATGTCATAAAGCGTGAATCATCTCAGACTGGTTTCTTGAACATGACAATGAGTTCAGTGTACTCAAATGGCCTCCACAGTCACCAGATCTCAAACCAATAGAGCACCTTTGGGATAAGATTTGCATCATAGATGTGCAGCTGACAAATCTGCAGCAACTGCTTGATGCTATCATGTCAATATGGACCAAAATCTCTGAGGAATATTTCCAGTACCCTGTTTAATCTATGCCAGGAAGGATTAAGGCAGTTCTGAAGGCAAAAGGGGGTCCAACCCGGTACTAGTGAGGTATACCTAATAATATGGCCTGTAAGTGTACATATACATATATATAGTTATCAGGATATGAGATGACTTATACCATGATATGATATTTCTGTCATGTCGATCAGCATTATGCTGTATATATTATAGTATTAAATGAACAGTATAGTGCCCTGATAAACTGTAATAAATATTGTAGTATAATTTTACTTTTTATTACAGTAAACTTTGGTGTATTGCAGTCTAATATACCCTAGCTGTAAAAAAAAAATTGTGCAGTGTTGGGTATTTTGTTTTTATCAGTTGTTGTATAACTAAAGCAACTATAGAATAATCACAACAGTATTTTACCACAGTATGATTAAAAACACTATAATACTGTGAGGGGAAAGGTGCTAATAAAATACAGTTTAATGGGTAATTTAATAAATAATACTTGGTATAATTACTATTTTTATATTACTGTGTGGGGTTAAATTAAAGGTTGGTGTGTGGGTAAACGTTAATAAAATACAGTTAATAAATAATATAAATAATTGTCGATAACTACTGGCCGCAGCTGTATCCATTCAACAACAACCGTTGGTGAGGGATTTTTCTGGCTTATATATATAATTTATGTATAGGAATACAGCATTAGAATTCCACAACTTGAGAAAGAATCGATTCACGTGTTCATTTACAATACAAAAGTCTATTTAGCATAAATATTCAATCATCTTTAAACTTACCGACTAGCTTGTCCTGTCTGTGAACAACATCAGCGACCGACCTCTGGTTCAATGCAGTCAACTAGCCTATATATTTTGTAGCGAAGCGTTGTGTTTAGTCTGGTTGCTTAGAAACAAGACAGCGCAAACTTCTTTCACGTCTGCTATTGGCTAGTTTCGTACATGGCGTCATGCGTAACCCGGATCAAAGATGCGCTGTGACGGTATGGGATATAGCTGCGGATACATCAATATAGCATCATTTTTGTTAAACTGTACATCAATAATGAATATTTGTACATTTTTTGTGAGGATTGGGGTAGGGATAGATGTTAATAAAATGAACTTAATGAGTAAACTAATAAATAATATGAATAATTCTCGTTAACTTCCGTCCGCGGGTGTATCTCTTCTAGCAACAACCCGCTGTTGACGATGATGATTACGCGCATGTGCAGTTCGTGAGAGAAACTGCCGTTTAGCAGTTCACGAGTGAATTAACTCCGTTTCAGAAGCTAATAGATTGAGTTTAACCGCGGATTTAAGATTTCAGAAAGCAGTTTATGATCGTTCATCCACCGGTACGTTATGTTTGATGTGTATCTTGGGGGAAACCCTGCACAAATCGGTAATATATAACATGTTTACTGTTTACAGGCTTGGATAAGATGTGGAAATACAATATTATCAAAAAAATCAATAAATATATTAATCAGGCCCGTAGCCAGCCTGGTAAAAGGAGTAGTTATATTTTCCCAATAAGTGGACATTTTAAAAAGGTAAAGTTGGTTTTATATTCACACATTCGCTCATTTAGAAGTCTCTATATTGTTTATCATGTTACTTTGAATATTTGATTGGAATTAGCATGCAAGTATGACTTCAAAACAACATTAACACTATCTAATTGACTGTGAACAATGTTGTACTGAAATTATATTATTAAGGAGAATGTCTGAATATCCGAATATAAAACCAACTTTACCTCTATGTTAGAATTTGGCCATTTGAATGAAAAAATAAATAATAATAATAATAATAATAATAATGTAGAGCTTCACAATTTTTTCCAGATTTTTCTTTTGTTAAAAAAAGTTATTTAGAAAATTCATGGATAACAACAATAGCCTGATTAGTATTAAAATTAACTTTAATATGGACCGCTTTTTGGTGTTTTACACCTTTTTTGTTTCATGAATAATGTCCAAAATTTAAAATAAAAGTTACTAGTAAAATGTTTTCTCAGTTTAACAACAATACAGAAGGTCAGTAGTGAAAGATGACTTGACTGTCGTCAAATTGTGTGTCTTCTTGCACAGATGTTGGACTCATGAAAAATAGTTGTTTGCATTGGCCAAAACTGATTAGCTGAAATCATGACAGGATTCTGTTTAGTCTTAAAGCCTTCTTCGATGGGTTATTTTCACAATTTATGATGGAATAGCAGTCAAAATAGGACAAATGAGCTCATGTATTGGACAAATTCTGGACCCTTGTCAGTTAGGGGTGGGTCTTTCGAACCACCCAAACCACCCCTGGCTACGGGCCTGTTAATATCTTTTGTAAATGTAAATGGTTTCGTTTCTTGCAGCTGTTCTGCAAACTAATTCGATTTATGTGGAGGAATGTGATGATCAGTTTATTTATCTAGATGATGTGTTTTATTATTAATTATGTTGATCTGTTTTTATTATTAATTATAATAATCTTTTTTATTTGTCATGAACATCTGGTTTTTACGATGGTCTGTCTGAATATTTAATTAATTAATTAATTTTCTTTTCAGCTTAGTCCCTTTATTTATCAGGGTTTGCCAGAGCAGAATGAACTGCCAACTTATCCAGCATATGTTTTACACAGCGAATGCCCTTCCAGCTGCAACCTATCACTGGGAAAAACCCATACACACTCATTCACACTCAGACACTACGGACAATTTTAGCTTAGCCAAATCACCTATACCACATCTTTGTCTTTGGACTTGTGTGGGAAACCGGAGCATCCGGAGGAAACCCACGCAAGCACAGGGAGAACATGCAAACTCCACACAGAAATGCCAACTGGCACAGCTGGGACTCAAACCAGCGACCTTCTTGTTGTGAGGCGACAGTACTAACCACTAAGCCACTGTGCGGTACTATTATGATTATCTATTTTTTCATTAATTATGATGATTTGTTGAATTATTAGGCGATGCAGTGGCGCAGTAGGTAGTGCTGTCGCCTCACACCAAGAAGGTCGCTGGTTCGAGCCTCGGCTGGGTCAGTTGGCATTTCTGTGTGGAGTTTGCATGTTCTCCCTGCAATCGTGTGGGTTTCCTCCGGGTGCTCCGGTTTCCCCCCACAGTGCAGTACAGGTGAATTGGGTAGGCTAAATTGTCCGTAGTGTATGAGTGTGAATGAGTGTGTGTGGTTGTTTCCCAGAGAATGGTTGCAGCTGGAAGGGCATCCGCTGAGTAAAAATGTGGTGGATAAGTTGGCGGTTCATACCGCTGTGGTGACCCCGGATTAATAAAGGGACTAGCCCGAAAATGTTTAATTATTAAGCATAAAGATCTGTTTGTATATTAATTATTATGATCTGTTTGATTATTAATCACAATGATCTGTTTGATTACTGATTGTATATTAATGATATATCCGGTTATTCTGTGTTTCAGGTGATCATGTCCAGTGAAGAGCTGTTGTCTGTGGATTATGAGGTGTACGGCAGAGTGCAGGGGGTTTTCTTTCGCAAATACACGCAGGCAAGTGTCTGTCTAAAAGGAAAATGAATGGGTTAATTCTGACTAAAATATTTCCTGACTTAAAAAAAAAACTTTTCAGGTGTTGTGCATCATCTGTTTAGCCCCTAAGATATTTCATTAGCCACCAAAGTCCACTTATTTACTGTTAGAGGATCAGTAAAGGACTTCGAGCTGGGAATCAAACTCAGGTTGCTGCAAGCTCGTGGGTGCTATATGTTGACGCACTAACCACTAGGCTATCGGCACCAACAGAACCTGTAATTTTAATACAAATAAAAATTAAGCAAGAACCAGCAGAAAAAAAGGAAAATATTCAATACAAAAAATGATCTTTGCTACTGTTGCTGATAATGTTAAATATAGAAGTCTTACATCTTGTACAACAGATCATATTTATTTTCAATTAATGATTCAACAATTCACACATAAAATCTCATGCTTCATTATCAGTGAATCACTTTTGTAAACTTATTCAGTGACATAATTTTGATGGTTGTCACTCGTATTCTTTTGAATGAGGAAAAGTGTAACTGTCAATATGGCGAATGAAGCCCCGCCTTCTAGTACAGGAGCCAATCAGTGATCGCTATATACCCTTCCCCTTTCCCTTGGCCCTTAAAACTGAGTGTGAAGGGGAAGGGCTTTGAAATTTACCCCTAAGAATTGGGACAGCACTACAGCACCTGCACACGTCATCATATCATCGCGATCTCTTGCTTCATATGAGACCAGATGATCGCGACTGCTGTAGTTATTCCAGTTGTGTTATTTTTTGGTATTTATCTTCAGGATATCACTGAAGGCATATATTATGTTATTATGACGATCTAATGTTGCAATAAGATCGTAACTGTACTGTGCATTTACACAGTGGCCATATCTATGTAAACACACCAAAAACAACATTAAAGGGCACTAAGGTTACACCTTTTTCCAGATTTAATATAAGTCTTTTGTGTCTCCAGAATGTGTCTGTAACGTTTCAGCTCAAAACACCCATTGTTTTTTTTTATTATACTTTTCATAAGTTTCTATTTTACAGCTCTTAGCATCAGGTAGCGGGTTTTGTGAACTGTGTCTTTAAGGCTAGTCTTCACACCCACCGTTCCCACGTGCCTGTCAGCGTGCCTTAGGCCCCGTTTACACTAATGCGTTTTCGTTTTGAAACGGTGTTTTAGATCAAAAACGATCCGCGTCCACACTAGCGTTTCATCTAGCGTTTCTAAACTTATCTCCGTCCACACTACTCCACCAAAAACGTATATCACGTAACCATTCGTGCACTCTGCACATGCGCGTCTAAGTATAAACAGGAAGCATGTGTCTCGCTCGCATTTGGTTATTGTTGGTCAACAAACGTTGGTTAAACGATGAACGCGAGCGATTAGCGAGTGCTCGAACAATAGCTTGCCTCTTGCGAATATATGCAGCTGCTGTAGTAAGAAAGGCAGAGTTTAACTGCACAATAGTGCAAACAACGCTCCCATTTCTGTGTCCATGTTGTTGTTTACAGTGAAGGCTGGTCTGCGGTTTTCCGGTAGCGTTAGAGTCATGTGATAGGGGCAAATAAGAGAAGGATACGCAATGATCCAAAAGCCCCAATCAGGTAGCGAATGTCTGCAGCCACACCTCTGTTTTCAGATGTCTCCGTTTTCCCCCATCCACACTGAGACGGAGCAGTAGCGTTTTAGAATGAAAACGGCCTCTCCAGCGTTTTCAAAACGCTTCGTTTTTGGGGCTCGAAAACTCCGGCGTAGTGTGGGCGGATGCCGTAACCGTAGCAAAACTTATGCATTTTAAAACGAAAACGTATTAGTGTAAACGGGGCCTTAATCTCCTCCCTCTGCGGTGTCAGGCAACAGATAGACAAGAAAGGAAGCAGATCTCACATAACATTTGTGAGAAATACTACAGTAAGAACTTGATGCATTTGTTGTGGAGTTGCAACAATGAGTCACACACAATGTCGATACAAAGTTCACGTACACACACAGATACACACACACACAGCGCGGACACGCACACACACAGACAGCGCGCGTGTTTAGCTTTGCACTCTTTTTGCACGCAAATGTGACAGGATACAGGTTAATATCCACTGCTGTATGGATATCCGTTATATTAATGTACAAAATAAACCTGATTTAACGTCCACAAACCGGTCTGAAGCATCTTCTTTTTTAATTGTTCTGACACGCGGCTGTGCTGATGAAGTAAATCTGAAGTAAATTTCTGTAATTCATTAACATGCACTGTTTTAAAACATTTTAAACTTGTAAAACTCACTCTTGATCACATTTGATGATGATTGATGATCTTAGCAAACTGAACAAACCTTTTATTTACAGTTGCTTCGCGCACATCCTGTCTTGTTGATCTGATTATACAGGTTACTACGGAGACATGTTAATACGCAGCTGTCAATCAATTCAGTGGCTGGGGGGACCACACTTCTACGTCAAGTTGCGTTCGATCTCAAAACCGCTCCAATTGGTCCACCGTTTTTATGTTGTTAAATTGAAAAAAAAAAGCACTGGGTGTGTTTATATCACCCCAATATGACAGCCTATACACTATACCTACACATATGTCTGTTTAAACAGCTTGAAAAGTAGATTTTTCATTATAGGTGCCCTTTAACATTATAGCAGACACTGTAAAAGCTCATTCTCAGCCACTAGACTTTTCTAACTGGGTATTTGAGTGTCATCGAGTGTCAGAATGTTGTGGGACTACTATATAGGAGTTATTAATATGAATTATAGATTGCCTAATTTAGCGGCTTTTATTTTAGCGTTTTATTATAAAAGCATGATGATAAAATGAACATGGTTATGAATATATTAAAACATGTGTTTGTTTGTTGTAAAAATTCGTAATAATGACAAAAAATACTAATTTGTGGATCTTCTTCCGGGTGCAGCGAAACTGCTGCTGTGGCTGGTGTATTCTGGGAAATTTTCTTACCCCTTGGTTTCGAGTGTGGTCCTGAAACATTTTTGTTTGAAGGGCTATCTACCTCTTCCCCTTAGCTCTACGCCATCAAGATAAAGCGAATTGAGACACCCCGACCCCTTCACAGGAACGCGCAAAACGAGGGGTAGGGGCGAAGGGCTAAGGGGTTTAAGGTTGGGCCTAAGTAACGCAACTATTTTTTGGGGAGTAACTCAATATTGTAATGCACTAATTTCAAAAGTAACCCAACACTGCTCCTGTAGTTTGTCTCATTGTGTGCATGTGTGTGTGCAGTCTGAAGGGAAGAGGCTGGGTCTGGTTGGCTGGGTTCAGAACACTGATGCCGGGACGGTTCAAGGGCAGCTCCAGGGTCCCGTCTCTAAAGTCCAGCAGATGCAGCAATGGCTCCAAACCACCGGCAGCCCAAAGTCCCGCATCGCCAAAGCAGAGTTCCAGAATGAACACCCCATCCATGAACTGGAGTTTAAGGATTTCAAAGTTGTCCGCTAATCAAAGAGCAGAGCAGTTAGTATTTATTAATATTGTTAAAGTATATATACTATTTATTTTAGCATTTAAAAGTCTTCATGATCACCTGTTCATGATAATTATGAGTTTGTTGCACAGGACTCCAGAACAAATACCTTTATTGACAATATACCATATACCACCTGCTTCAAGACTTCTGTACAGGAATTCCTGTTAGTATAATACACACTCCTGTGTCTTCAGTGTCTTTGGTCTGCTTTATTTTTTGCTTTTAATTGAGAGCCTTTCTTTTACTCAGTGGTTAGCACTGTCGTCTCACAGCAAGAAGGTCGCTGGTTCGAGCCCCGGCTGGGTCAGTTGGCATTTCTGTGTGTTTGCATGTTCTCCCCGTGTTGACGTGGGTTTCCTCCGGGTGCTCCGGATTCCCTCACAGTCCAACTGTCCAACAGTCCAACTGTTTCCCCCACAGTCCACATGTGCTATAGGTGAATTGAATAAACTAAATTGGCCGTAGTGTATGAGTGTGTATGGGTGTTTCCCAGTACTGGGTTGCAGCCGGAAGGGCATGCGCTGCATAAAACATATGCTAGATAAGTTGGCGGTTCATTTCACTGTGGCGACCTCTGAATAAGAGACTAAGCCAAGGGAAAATGAATGAATGGTTAGTGTATCTTTTAGTTTTTGGATTTTCATTTTAGAAATGGATATTGAAAAATGTGCCGCTTTTTGAGTTTTGTTTTCAAATTCAAAAATGAAAATTGAAATTTTATGCTTTTTTGATTTTCGTTTTTTTTTAAACAAAAATAAAAAGACGGCTCATTTTTGTTTTTTCATGGTGAAAAACGGAAAAGCAAAATTAAAAAATTGATTTGATTTTCATTTTTCATTTGGAATAACAATAAACAAAATCACCAGAAAACAAAATTGGATAAAGGCTTGTTTTTTATATTCCGAAACCAGGTAGGCCGACTCATTCATGGTGATAAAATGCTGCCACAGGCAGGCTAGCCTACTATAGGCTTTTCTAAAAAAATTTAAAAAAAAATATTTTTTTCCACTTAATAATGGAAATAGAATAGGCTGTATTTGGGGTGAAGACGCACACAACGGTTGTCTTAAACTTCATTATCAACCATAGCAAAGTGTTTGTAATGTTATCCGATAGTCCGCTTTAGAAGTCATTGGGATGCTTGACTGTGTTTTTCAAACATGCTGAACGTCTTTCAGATTAAATGAATTATGTTCATTTTAATTTCGAACTACAGTATAACGCAGAGAGATGACTTGTTGAAATGTGCGCAATGATTCCAATCGCTTCCTGAAGAAGAAGTAGGAACAGTAAACTTTATTTTCAGAAAACTGTTTAGTAAAGCTATGCAAATAATGCATATATCATCCAATTTTATGTAAAGCCTAACCAGGGATGAGGGCTGCAAATCAGCTTTAGTTAAATAAACAAGCAAAAAAATAAAATAAAATATGTTGTTCTATTTAAAATGCTGCTACAATATGTAAAAAAAACAATAAAATAATAATAATGTTAAATATGTATGTAATATGATAATTAAATATGCATATATTATATATAAATATAATATATAAATTATTATGTAAATAACTGGCTTTAATGAGGAAAAAATAATAGCCTAAAGGCTAGCCTACAAGTGGCTGCATTTTATCACCATGAATGAGTCGGCCTTAATGGCTAATGGCTTAATAATGGCTTCGCAATATAAAAAACAAGCCTTTATTAGTTTTTGTTTTCTGGTGATTTTGTTTTTTGTTATTCAAAATGAACAATTTAAATCAAATTATTTTTTTAATTTTGCTTTTTCGTTTTTCACCATGAAAAAAAATAAAATGTTTAGTTTCTAAAATGAAAATTTAATGACCAAAAGATACACTGGCTATGACTGAACTTGTATTAAGCATTTTGTATAATTCTTCCTTGTATTTAATCACAAAGCTTAATAAGGCTGTGGTTCTTTAGTGCTTCCATGAGTTTATGTAAAGCTGTGTATATTTCAGCAGCATATGATTGCTAAAATGAAAAGCAATTATAAGAAAAGAACAAAAAAATAAGAAAATTACATTTAGATGTAGTTTGAAGGTACATCATGATGCGGTACACATAAACCATCCCTTTCCATAATAATAAATAATAATTCATTGCTCTTATGCCATGTTTCATGTGTACATTGAGCAGCATGTCTAGTATTCCTTCACAACCGAGACTCCAGGATGAATGGGTGTATTGTGAAAGAGCCAAACATTCCAGGAAATAAGTGTTCCCTCCCCACCCGAGTCTCCTTCCAAGGCCCAGACCGGCTGCTTGTTTCTGCAGGAGCTGTTTTAAAACATAGCAAGCCCCAATACAGAGCCCTGGGGCACCTCTTTTTTTTTTAGTGCTGCTACACTGTATACATGACAAAAAGTCACGACAACAAATGTTTTTATGTTACTTTATTTTAGTAAGTTAATCAGGTTTCAACATTTTTGTTGCAACACAGGCTCATTTTGAAAACGTAGCCCTATACATTTCCGGAGAACGCTAATTATGTAGCCAGAGCTACATATGGCTGCATTTCATTGTTAAAACGAATGATACAGGCGGTATGGCGCTGTTCCTTTTCACACTTAACAGCTGATGGCTTACTGCCGTATTGACGGCTTTCCCGCTGTTCCCAGTTTGCCCAGTAGCTTGCCATGTACAGTACGATGGCAGACTTGAGATGCAGAGAGGAGTTGACCATGACAACGGGGTTCGAGTCTGGTGAGGAATGGTTCCAGAAAGCAGGTAAAGCCCAGGTTACAATGTCAGATTATGCTATTTTTTTTCTGTGTGGAGTTTGCATGTTCTCCCAGTGTTCACGTGGGTTTCCTCCAGGTGCTCTGGTTTCCCCCACAGTCCAAACACATGTGCTATAGGTCAATTGGATGTACTAAATTGTCCTTACTGCTTAAAGGTGCAGTATGTAAGTTTGACCCCCAGTGGTTGAACTAGGTATTGCACTTCTGAATCAAAATAAATGCAAGCGCGGGTTGCTAGATCGAGTACAGGAGCGAGTGATTTAAACTGTGTACTAAATAAAAGCAACGACACGCGATAGAGGGAATATTCTCCATTTTATAAGGAGTTTTGGTTCTAATCAACACCTCAAATTGATATATTAGAAACGGCTTCTATTTCTTACAGCTGAACAACAGAAACCTATGACAGTGATCACCTCAGGTAAACCTCGTGTGCTTTATTCAGTGCTAAATGCTAACAATGCGAGTTTGAATGCCATTTTACATGACATTTATTGCCATATACTGAAAGCAGCAGCAGATGGTTCACCTCAGATCTGGAAAATACAATAAACCGCTTGAAATTGAACTTCAGAACTAAACACATATGAGTGATTCAGCATCTACATTTAATGATGTTAAAGTGGGGTTAACATGTATTGAATAGATTAAAAACCTTATCGTTTCGTGAGTGAGTGCATATTCTGTGCTTCTGTGAGGCTGTATTTACATTTCTGTCGTGTTTCGTCTGGTGCAAATTGCTCATCACTGCGTATCTCATCATGAAGCGTGTTGTTAGGACACGCCGTTACAATGTAACCTGTTCACCTAATGTTTACACTTGTAATATTTATATAATTTGCTAATTAATAACATCATGTGGAACTGAATCTGTCTCATTTTGACGTCTGATACTGTCCACCAAAGTACGCATTTTTGGTCACGGACACATGCTTTCAGAGCCTTTCTGAATGAAATAATGAAATACGCTGTTTTCCAACAAGGCAACTCTGGGTGTTGAATTAGAATTGGCTAAACTGGCATTGTACAGGTTAACTTTACCTAAACAAAGACAGCGTTCCGGCACAGAAAAACCATTTTCAAAGCAGAATATCTGACTTCAGCATTGTTTTTTTAGTTGAACAAGTATGTTCACTTGGGATGTTTCCTAAATATCTGCACACATATTATGTTATTTTTATGCTTTAGATGAGTCAAAAACTTACATACAGCACCTTTAAAACATATGCTGGAATAGTTGGCAGTTCATTCCACTGTGACAACCTCTGAAATAGAGAGTCAGCCAAAGGAAAATGAATGAAGAAAATGTAATTATATTCGGGAAAGGGGGAGGCTTCTCTGCATGTGCGAGCCATCGGTCTCACAGGGTTAAGTCTAGATTGGATACGCGGCCGGCCGGAAGTGCGATATGCTCATTAATGTGCTCATTTTTTTTATGACACTGTATAACAATAATTAATATTTTTACAGTACTGTGACGGTTGGGTTTAAGGTTGGGGTGGGGGTAGGCTTTAAAAAAATACTATTTATTGCATAATTGAATAGATAGCGTAAATAATACTTGGTACAACTACTGTTTTTACAGTACTGCAATGGTTGGGTTTAGGGTGGGGGTGGGGGTAGACGTTAATAAAATACAATAAATAGGAAATTTAACAAATAATTCTTGTTAACTTCCGGCAAAGAGCATAGAATGACCAAGAGGCGACACTCTAGTGCGATTTGGATGCCGCTTTAGATGCCGCTAGTATCACGCGGCGGCCGTTTTGGAATGAAAACTCCAATAGAACAACAGCATATTATAAGTCTGTTAAATAAACGATTAAAAGTGCTGATGATTGTGATAGTAAGTGTTGTATCGTCGTCTTCCAGGTTGTATCTCAGCTTTAATGTGCTTTTAAAATAAATAAATAAATAAAAAACAAAGCAGCTGCTTGCCATCACGACAGCAATAAGATCCAATGGACGACCGATCGCTTTCACTCCAAAATGGCAGAATCAACCATATCTGATCTAGCAACAACCGTCTCACAGTGGCGACAGACGCCATTTTTAATAACTAAATCTGCAACTAGGACGATACATGTGCACTTGCTGTTGCATAGTCATTTTCGTTAAATATAAACTATTTAATTGCGAAATTAAAGATAAAAAAATCTAAATGTGAAAAATATGCATTCCTATACCAACAACTCAATCATGCAGTCTCAGATCGATAAATTTATAAAAGCAATGAAGTGGATTGAACTTAAAACAATAACGTTGTCCCAAAATAATCCCAAGAATTGTTTTGTTTCAGCTCATTTTAAATGAGTAGTTTTAAACAAGCAGACTTTATTTTGTTTATGTGCTTAGCGCTGTCACCTCACAGCAAGAAGGTCGCTAGTTCGAGTCCAGGGTCAGTTGGCGTTTCTGTGTGGAGTTTGCATGTTCTCTCCGTGTTGGCGTGGGATTCCTCTGGGTGCTCCGGTTTCCTTCACAGTCTAAACACATGCGTTGTTTTCCAGTACTGGGTTGCAGCTGGAAGGGTGTCCGCTGTGTCAAACATAAGCTGGATAAGTTAGCGGTTCATTCTGCTGTGGCGACCCCTGATTAACAAAGGGACTAAGCCGAAATGAATGAATGAATATGACGTTGGATGAAGAAGCCCCATTGCTTAATCGATACTATTATCCACAATAGCAAAGAATTTATATATTTTACGACATTATTTGTTATTGTAAATTACATTATCGACACTTATGCTTTGGTGTTTCAGATTATCGCAGATTTTAATACATAGGCTGATCACACTAAGTAAATAAACATTTCTTTGGAGCCTCAATGATTTATCTCCTGTGGAATATTCAGTGTTATCGATAGGCATATTTAATAAAGCGAGCATATCCCTTTAACACATCCACATGGGGTTCGTGGAAAACGTGCTGAATACATAAGTGCATTGCGTCACTAAACATCATGCTCTTAACATTTTGCAGGTTCCTTGTAGAAAATGTGTCCCTGACATAAAGGCATCATAACATACGCTTTCCGATTGAGCTTCTGCGCATTTGCATGACTGCGAGGCAACTGAATGAGAGAAAAACCCAAACGGCGCAGCAGAGAGCTTCAGCCCAGACACATGTACAACACTGGAATCCCAACACGTAGTTATCCTTATATGGACATTTTCCTGTTTGACGCTGTTACGTCACTGCATGACGCGGGAGCAGGTGCAGACGCTGAAACTGAAGGGGTCATGAAATAAGACACGGTGTATTACATATGCATTTAATTAAATCCCACTGCAAAACGGACTGAATTAATACATATTGATCAATAAAATAATTAGCCAATATACATATGTCATATTTTCATAGATAAAAGCTCATTTATATACAACAAGACCTCATTAAGTTGTCAAATAAAATAGGTCACCTATATGTCAAATATGAGCCTCGGTTTGCATGAAATGATCGCATTTTAAAACACGTCATATACATAAAAGTCATGCATTACGCATTTCAGGGTCTATCAGAATTTTATGAATGAACATGTCGGAGAGACCACTTTTATCCGTCTCATAGGGGTTACTGATTCACCGCGCGCAGCTTTAATACAGCAGTTTAATCAATTACATTTTGAATTATGAATTAAAATGTAACCATCATGTGCACGAGTGTGATCTGAAAGCTCATTTCCTCCCTTGTGTGCTCTGTAAAGGCGCTCCCCGCGGGAGGAAATGGTTCGGTCCGTTTCATTCATAAAATTCAGACGACTATAAATAGGAGCTCGCGGAGCTGAGTGTCACTTGCCAGGTTTATAAACCTGGAGAGAGCGACTCCAACATCAAGAAGCGAAGCGTCTGGATCATAAAAGCTGGAATCTAGTCGCTATTAGAAATGTTCCTGAGCAAAGAGAAGACTGAGCCGGACTCCCCATCCTCTTTGGCCGGGGAAACCCGCTCGCACAAACCGATGGACAGCAGCAGCAGCAGCAGCAGCGCACAGGTATGACTTGTCTGACAGATGCTTTCACTTTCATGCATCAGCAGAAAACCGACTCATTTGGTGCATATGGGTTTATAATACATATGCAGTTTCTAATATTTATTATAAGCCACTAAAATTACAATTGTATGCTATTATCAATCATCCACATCTGCAATGTTTTAAATAGCACGCATTTTAATGCTTCGTTTGTTTATCTCACGCTGAATGTGATGTTTTGCATCTTCGCGATGCAGCGAAACAAGGTGAAGCATTGAAAAAAAAATGCAGCTGTTCATTGAGAAAAATAAATCCATTGAGGAGAGCCCACAGCGGCTCTGCGTAAGCATTGACGTCAGAGACAATGCAAAAGTTAAATATTGATCAGGAGACTATTTTTAGACCCTCGAGTGTATTTAAAGAAAGACTCTTACGTGAAAACGTACACAAAAAGATCACCATTGTCAAATATAAAGTATGTTTTATAAATGCATCTATAATACTATCAGCGAAATGTATTCTGTCCATCGCGGTCGCAGGGCGAGTCTCCGGGCGCGTTCGTCCCTACGGTCACGGCGATCTCCAGCACCCCAGACCTGCAGTGGATGGTCCAGCCGACCATCATCACCTCCGTATCTCCGTCCCAGGGCAGAACCGACAGCAATGAACCGGCAAAGAGCAAACCGGCAGCAGCGGCGGGAAACAAAGGGAAATGCGCTGCACGGAAGAGCAAGAGCGAGCAGGTAGATTTCTGCATTCACTGCATGGTCTGTGTGTGTGTGCCTGCCTGGGATTGATGGGGATGCAGCTCTTGCTCTGGCATGTTGCCTAGACCGCCAGCATCCACTTTATATTCAGGTCACAGCGAGTCTGCAACAATAGACTATTTTTAGACGCATTGCAGTGCGCGTTTGCCATTGGTGTTTAGTTGGGGGATAGAAGTCCTGTATTTTTTGGGGGGAGGGGGGAGGGGGGTGTGTTGTTGTTGTTGCACGCGTTGATTCCTCGAGATGACAAGTGCATTTGGTCTCGTTCTGAGCAGCTCTCTCCTGAGGAAGAGGAGAAGAAGAGGATCAGGAGAGAGAGGAATAAAATGGCTGCAGCCAAGTGCCGCAACAGACGGAGAGAGCTCACCGACACCCTCCAGGCCGTGAGTGCAGACAACACCACACAAACATGCACTCCTGAAAGCTGCACTTCAACACTCTGGAAAACAAAATAGTGTATAGGGTATATCTGTGGCAAACAATATGATGTATGGGTTAAAATGATCGAGCTATTAAGCCAAAAATTAAAAAACAGTGGCAATTTAAGTAAAGTTCGTCTTCCATTAAGAGATGTTGAACATTTCTTACTAGAAACATGTGAAGACTTGCTAAGAGCTTAATTTAACAACTGTTTTCCTGGCATTTTGATGCTTTTGGATCCTTAGATTTTTTTAAAATAGTTGTTTATTAGCCAAATTCTCTATTATCCAACAATGTTTACATCAATGGAAAGCTTCTTCAACTCTCAGACAATATGAAACTCAATTTGCAACAAGTTAAGCCTGTGATTGGTCACAAATAAATAAATATTTGAATCACTCAGCGCTATTATAAAAGTAATGCATGCATATCATACTGTTTTGCAATGTTTTGCAAGTTACGAAGTCTTATAACATTTTTAATTTCTTCCTTAATATGTTAAATATAGGCCTAATCATTGATTTCAAACATTTGCCCTAACAAAACTGAGCAGATATTGACTTTCTGTCTTCTGATGAACACAAAAAAATATTTTGAAGAATGTTGGAAACCATTGACTTTTTTTATAGTGTTTGTTTTTCCTGCTTTTGAAGTCAATAGTTATAGATTTCCAGCTTTCTTCAAAATATTCGATCATCGAGTGTCCGAATGTTGTGGGACTACTATAAAGGAGTTATTATTAGGGATTATACATAATGAAAATTAGCATTTAAAAAAAAAAGCATGACAGTAAAACACGAACGCGGTTATGAATGTATTAAAACATGTTTTTGTTTGTCATAAAAATTTGTAATAATGACAAAAAATACTAATTTGTGGATCTCCTTACTTCCGGCTGCAGCTATCCTGCCGTTGTGGCTGGTGTATTCTGGTAAATTTTCCTACCCCTTGGTTTCGAGTGTGGTCCTGAAAAATCTCTCTTTGAGGGCTATCTAGCCCTTCCCCTTAGCCCTACGCCTTCAAGATAAAGAGAATTGGGACACCACTACCTCTTTATGTGAATGTGCAAAACGAGGGGTAAGGGGAAGAGCTAAGGGGTAGAATTGGGCCTGGGCCTTAGTCTCCCGTCACTTTCTCAAAACTTGTTTGACTTTCTTTCTTTCTTTCTTCTATTGAGCAGAAAATATATTTTGAAGAAGGCTGGAAGCCTTGACTCCTATAGTATTTGTTTTTCTCGCTGTGGGAGTCAGTGGATACAGTTTTTTTTAGCTTTTTGTTCCCAAAAATATCTTCTGTGTTCAACAGTAGAGAGAAACTCAGTTTTGGAACCACTTGAGAGTGAATCAAAAATAAATTTTATTTATTTTGGTAAATTTTCAATGTAAACCACATAGTTTCTAAAAATATCAACTTCGTATAATCCCTTTTTCATTTCTCCAGGAAACAGACAAGCTGGAAGAAGACAAAGCTGCCCTCCAGGCTGAAATCGAGAGCCTTCTGAAGGAGAAGGAGCGGCTGGAGTACGTTCTGACCACTCATAAACCACTTTGCCAAATGCCAGAAGAGCTGGACTGCTTGTTTCCTGAGTCTCCTCAGCCTCTTCCCGCTCCAGAAACATCCAGCAAACTCCCAGAGGACAGTCCGCAAGATGCCGCCTCCCTGCAGGACCTGGAGATCCCTACAGTACCATCCAGTGCCATTTCTGGGAACTCCAACATCCTGCTGTGCTCCAGCGCGGAGGTCAGCTTGTGCGACCTGGAGCCATCTCTGGATGTCAGGGACGAGCTTCTGGCTGGCGGCGGGGATGAGGACCGTGTTTCGGCTCGCTCCGTCCCAGACATCGACCTGAGTGGCTCGCTGGGCATCACAGACTGGGAGACACTCTACAAGTCGGTGGCCAATGACCTGGAGCCTTTGAGCACCCCAGTGGTGAGCACTTCCACCCCCACCTGCAGCAACTACCTGTCCGTGTTTACCTTCGCCTGCCCCGAGCTGGACTCCCTGGCCGAGGGACTGGACGTTTGCAAAGGTGGCGTGACCAAAGCAGAGTCTAGCGTCGATATCCTCAACTCTCCAACCCTTCTTGCCTTATAAATGTACATGTAAAAGGTCTTTGCACACTGAAGTTTGAAATTTTCATATGCATTTTTTCGTATCTGAAAAATTCGTCACACACAAACTTGCAGAGTCCCATGCGTATTAATTAATCTGTTTTAAAGAAGAAAAACAGAAACATTTAGAAGTCGATTCAAACAGTAATGCTTTGTTCTCCTCAAAGGAGGAAGGAGAGTTCACCTCCTTTTCAAACACCTGTGCGGGATTATCCCGAAACGCAAAGTTCGTTTTAGGGAATCAGTGGGTGTTTGATACTTTGCTTGTGATACTTCAGTCACATGAAACACATTTTCGTTCTTAAACGAATCTTGAACAGACACTTCAGTCTCTTCAGTCTATACCAGGGATGGGCAAACTGCCCTGGAGGGCCGGTGTCTTGCAGAGTTCTGCTTCTACGCTAATCAACCACACCTGAACTTGCTAATCAATGTATTCAAGATCACTAGAAAGCTTTAGGCAGGTGTGTTTGTTTAGGGTGGGAGCAGGGCACCAGCCCTCCAGGACTCAGTTTGCCCATCCCTAGTCTATACAGTAGTCTACAGCACAGGTGTCAAACTGAGTTCCTGGAGGGCCGCAGCTCTGCAGAGTTTAGTTCCAACCCTGATTAAACACACCTGATCAAACTAACTTGAGTCCTTCAGGCTTGTTTAAAACCTACAGGTAAAGCTGTGGTCACACTGCACTTTTTGCCATATAGACTTCCATTCAGATGCAAGTGAATGCAGCAGACCGGAAACGCAAGCTTGTGCGGCAAATTTCGCAGTTCGCTGCTTTGGAAAGTTCAAGCTTGGTGAACTCTGACCTGCGAAATCGCATGATGTGACTGTGTGAGACCAATCAAAAGATCAAAACATGACCTCTCTGGACAGAAATTGAAAATATGGACCAATCGCTCACTCGCTAATCATCTTTTAATCTCATTTGCGGCCCGCGGGATGATCATTTGTGGTCCCCGCCTTAATTTTAAAGTTTAATGTTAGTGCGGCCCGCGAGTTTATTATTAACTTTATCACAGCACTTTACAGTGTTGTGCACAGAGCTGAATGAACCTACCAATCACGGTGGGGTATATAGCTCTGGGGGCGGGACATTAGCTGCGCTTAAAGCCGCAGTCACACTAGAGTTTGAGCTTGAACTTTGCACCGCAGCAACCTGCTTAACTCCGACGCATGACCCTGCGTTTCCGGTCTGACGCATTCGCGTGCGTATGAATGGAAGTCTATGGGGAGAAAAGTGCAGTGTGACCGCGGCTTAACACAGGCAGAGAAACACCTCTAAAGCTGCGGTCACACTAGAGTTTGAGCTTGCGAAATTCTGTCGTACGGCGCTGCGAAAAGGGGCGGGATTAAACAAGATGAATAGACATTAAAGAAAGCAAGCGATTGCTCCATGTTTTAAATTTCTGTTCAGAGAGGTCATGTTTTGATCCTGGATTGGTCTCACGCAGTCAAGTGATGCGATTTCGCGGGTTAAAGTTTACCAAGCTTGAACTTTGCACCGCAGCGAAATGCAAAACTTGACGCACGACCCTGCGTTTCCGTTCTGACGCATTCGCGTGTGTATGAATGGAAGTCTATGGGGAGAAAAGTGCAGTGTGACCAAAGTTACAGCAGCGTTGCCATGGAGTGTTTTCCCCCATGTCTAGCCGGCTGCCTGCCTCGTTTCTATTGGGTACGCGCAGACATTCGTTCCAGCGTGCTTCATTCTTAACACGTTTCAGCTCAGCGGGACGTTATATGTAGATAAATGTATATAAATCAGAGCTTAATTTGAGCTAGATCTTGTTTAGGGAAGTGTCAGATATCCGTGTTTTGCTTTCCGTTATTTATTTTAATTGACTCGGCATTAACTTGTGCATGGAAAATACCTACATGTGTGTGTGTGTGTGTGTGTGTGTGTGTAAGAGAGAGAGAGAGAGAGAGATAGAGTATGAGTGCTAGCGAAGGCTGTGTGGGTTGTGTGCGCGTGATGCACGACGGTAGTCACCATGTGCAAGTTAAAGCAAAATTCACGTTTAACTATTAGTCCTGAACAACATTTTCAACCAATCATCTTTCTTATGTTTACAATCACTCTTATTGGTTGGTGGTTATTGTTTCGCGCACAATGAGCAGCGAAATTAAATAATGGCATAGTGGCCTACCTAAATAATATCTGTATTTTCAAAATAGCAGAGGCAGTCAAACATATTTTCATTTTTAAAAATCACGAGTAAATCTGATAATGAGCCTGATCAAATGAGATCTCGAGAAGCCTCTCCATCGGCAATAAGAGTCCCCGGTAACCTGGACCAATTATAGGGTCGCACCGTTATTTGTGGGTCATTTGCATCGCGCTGCTTGCATTGTATTTGCATTGAACATTACATATATTTCTATATGATGTAAAAGTAGCCAAAACAAATGTCAATAATACAGTGTTGCTTCTTGTTCTTGTAACAACAGCATGGCAGATACCAGTAAACCAAATTATTATAATTTTTTTTATTATTACTATTTATTAGTGATTGATTAACTTAAGTTGTTTATTTTTTCATCTTATTTTGTGTTAAAAAAAATTCTAATCTTCTCAAATCTCTTTTTAAAATTTTTAACACAAAATAAGATGAAAGATAAACTAATTAAAAAGTAATAATTAAAAATATTATTCATTTCACGATGCGGCCCAGCCTCGCCTGGACTCTGCCTCCAGTGGCCCCCAGGTAAATTGAGTTTGAGACCCCTGCTCTAGTGTGACTGCGGCATAAGTGTGTTAAAGCAGGGTTGGAACTAAACTGTGCAGGGTTGCGGCCCTCCAGGAACTAAATTTGACACCTGTGGTCTACAGCAGTGTTTCTCAACCATCCACCACATTCTGTCTTTATATCACGCATTATTTAATAGTGCTTTGCTCGTACGGTGGCTCTGAACTGTCAAAACACCTCGCTTTTTCGGAAAGGAAAAACTCAACCAGAATTTTTTTAACAATGTACGAAAGTTTCTGAGCCAGTGTGTAAATACATTCGACCCAACGTGAGGTCGAATTTATTTTTTAACATGCGAAAATTTCTGATTCAGTGTGCATTGACTAACTGATGTAACGTCACGATATTGTTCTTAATATCTATGGGATATCACGGTGTTATGATGTCCAGATGTGATATGTTGGTGTGAAGCCAGCTGTTCTATGGCTGCTGCTGAGTCCATGTAACGTGTGCGGGACGGGGGTTTACTTTCTTCCAGATACATTCGATGTAGCCCAAATACAAGAGCATGGATAATTATCTTTACGAGCAGATATGAACTATGCTCCGGTTTGAAACGCATGCACGAGATATCATGAGTTTATATATATATATATATAAATATATATACCATATATAGTATATATGTATCAGTTCCATATTTGTTTGATCTGGTGCTAAGTTCAGTGGAATTGACTGCAGTTTTGTGTTTGTTTTCTATGGCAATAGGTTATCAACTCGTGTTGTGCTTGAATATAACAGCCATCCGACTTCTCGCATACCTCAGTGTCATCATTAAGCCGTGTTTTCACGTTGTTTTTACATGTTTAGAGTTTTCCATGAAAACATCCAGTGCTATATCGATGGAGATGTATTTTATGATAATTTATTTTTCTACATTTTAAATTTGACTTCTTCGTCAAATGAAAAGAGCAAAATGAGCATTGATTGCTGAATAAATATTCGACGATATACAACCATGCACTTGGTGTTTTGTGCCCTTTGTTTGGAAATAAATGGAGAAAAGGAGGTACTTAATTAGTTATTCTTACACCAGAAAATTTAGTTGGATTTTATTTCGGTTATCATATAAAGCATAAAGCTGCCAACATGTAAACATTTTAATAGATGCACTCACCGGCTACTTTATTACGTACACCTTTCTAGTACCAGGTTGGACCCCCTTTTACCTTCAGAACTGCTTTAATCCTTTGTGTTATAGATTTAACAAGCTACTGGAAATATTCCACATATGGATTTTGCTCCATATTGACATGATAGCATCACACAGTTGCTGCAGATTTGTCGGCTGCACATCCATGATGCAAATCTTATCCCAAAGGTGGAGCTGTTTCATTGTAAATAAACAGTTTAATGGTCAGTAATATGTTTTATTATTATTATTTACAAAAGAATAAATAAATAGTATACATTAGCAGCAAATGCATTAGCAAAAAGTTTATTAGCTTATTACAATTAATAGCTATTATAATGAAATAAAATCAAGCTATCAAACCTCATTAGCCGTTTCTTCACTGTATAACGTACACATTCTGATTAAAGAGCAACGAATGACTCTTATTTATTTAGATTTTTTGTATGTTTGATTACATTAAATAACAGAGGCGTCACTTTAAAAGTGCAACCATCTAACGTTATAAAAAAAGCATTCGACTGCTTTCCTAACTTTTTATGCTCATTTAGGATGACATAAGTTGTGTTTGAAAAAAAACCCCACCAAGATCGACATCTTTAGATATTATTATGATTAATTATGTGTATATGTCTGTTTAATCACGCACCCAAAACCCAGACTTTCGCTCCGTTTCAAATCACGTGTTCAGAATCTGTTTGGCCTCTATTTATCACTATGGAGCACGTCAGCTGACAGTCACGCACTGCTATATGACTGTTTTGAGGATTGCATATGAAGAGAGACGACACCTGTAATAAAAGGAAAGGGAATCCCGCTGTTTTTATATTTATTTCAAAGTGTTTTCATGCCTAAACAAAGCGAAAGCACAGAACAGACTCACATTTAAGAGCAAAGGGCGGCCCCTGGTGGTTTGGCTGTATGGGTTGTGTAAAGGGAGAATCGGCTCTTTAAAGGGCACCTATTTTACCCCTTTTTTAAGATGTTATATTAATATTTTGGTTCTTCTGAGTGTGCCAGTTTAGGTTCAGTTCAAAACACAATTCAGATTTTTT
>CAIGQZ010001535.1:2754738-2766513 GCA_903798205.1 Danio tinwini | reverse complement strand
CACACACACACACACACACACACACACACACACACACACACACACACTGTCATGCACTGCAGTGTATGCGCGGCATGGCAGCCGAGGGTTTAACACTGTTGCCTCACAGCAAGAACGTCACCGGTTCTAGTCCTTTAACTGGCTGATTGTCGTTTCTGTGCGAAGTTTGCATGTTCTTCCCGTGTTCGCGTGGGTTTCCCCCAGGTTCCTTCCACTTTCCTAAAAACATGCACTGCAAGTGTATAGCACTACAGTCAAACTCTCATCCAGCAGCATATCTCTTCATAGCATTCATTTCTGTCATCAGCTCTTACCAAAAAAGGGGGAGTTCTCGAGATCTACCTGAGCTCAAAGCTCCCCTCTCGCCCTGCAAACGGGAGGAAGCCCAGGGCTCAAGGACCTTTTGGGCTCAGGGCTCTCTCCCGGGACAGCTTGCCAAACTTGCTTATAATCAATCGTCAGCTAAGTGTGAACTCTTGAAAGACCATGCGGGTCAGGTAGTTGAAACGGTAGGCTACAAAAAATGAATTTGTTATGAAATAATTATTTCACCGCCGCCTACGACGATGATGCCATCGTCCATTGCGATGTTTTACATTAGACATCATACGATGCCAAATTGGTCGACATCGCTCAACCCTAGTGTTGGTGTAAACAGACATTTACTCTGCTTCATACTACCATGATAATAAGTTTTGAATAAGTAAGGAATAAAGAAGGATCCTTTTAGAGAATTATTAGAAAAAAATAATGCACACATAAGGGTGGTGATACAGACACAATGCCAAGGTTTCTAATAGCTTAATGGACCAGAGTCAGTTATTCCACATATACTTCGGTTGTCGCACCTAAAGACGCTGTTTAGATGTTGTATTTCAGGACATTGGTCAGGTTTTTGTCCTCAAACTGCTCTTGTGTGTAGGACTAGTTTCTTGCACACCTAATCCAAAGCCTCCTGTTGTGTTTTGATGTGATTTTTCACTGCTGTCCCTGTAAAATAAGTGAAATCGTCTTCAGCATGCCTTAGCAACATTCAACAGCCAATCAGAATCAAGCATTGCACAGCCCTGTAGTCTTAGTTCAGGTTTAAGCTCTTCTTCAAATACACTAGTGATTTTGAAAGTAAAAGAGCGTAAGTGGAACAGACTACTTTCACTTCAGACACTCACTCAGATGGGCATTTTAACACACAGGGGTGCTTTTGACATAAAGTGAACTCACACACTGTCTGAGAGTGTTGAATTGTGTTTCTGTACGGTTGCTTCGGGTCAAAAAAAACTTTATTGTGTGGTTATAACACATCTTGCTTTACTCCAGTCATGTTTATAAGCTGGAACAATGTATTTAGAGTTAAATAATCAATAAGTCATCATTCAGTACATCATTAACACTGCAATTTGTATTGCCGAGGATATTTTCTGGTTTCATTACTTGAATTATAGACTCTTTCTAACTGCAGTCTAATAGGCTTCATCACACCGCCAATGCTTTAGGACTCTAAATATGTGTTTGTTTGTTTTTAAAGTGAGTGATTTGCTCAATAATGTCAGCTCAATATCATATTAGACTACAAACATCACACACCTCTAGTTTTGGCATTCTGATTCTTATCTAAAGCACAAACTCACGGGTCTGTTTATAAAATTTGCATAGAAACTTTCCTAAAAGTGAACGTACACCAGAATAAATAGTAGTTTATTATTGAACGATTATGGCTCACCTAAAGTGGTTCTATTCCCTAATCTGATTTCACCAAGTAGGACATGTTCCTGGGTTAACATAAATGTGCTGGGTAAGTTACTTAAAAAAAGTAATAGATTACAATGACTACTACTGACTACTAATGACTACTACTGGAAAATTGTAATCTGATTACATTACTAAATACTTTGAGGTTACTTTTAAAACATAAAATATACCTATAAACAATAAAAAATAAACCGCAGCTCTTTTTAATATTTAATATTCACTGAAAAACATTACAATGGGTTGATTAGGTCTTGTCGTGTGAGCTGAAATGCGAGCGATTGCAATATGCGCTTCGAATATGTGTGCACAAGCTGCGCGCCTCCATTAGAAAAAGATGTGATATGTGAACGGCCCCATAAGCAGCTACGCTACTCTTCACATTCAGAACTTGCCTTCACTCCCAATCCTGCACAAAAATCCAATTTAGCCTGTTTAGGCTGAGTTGGGCCGGCGTGTTTTTGGGCGCCGGTGTCCTCCTTGGTGAGGAGTATTGTCATAGAATGCTTTCTTTCAAGTGCTTGAACTAGTTGCTGATCGAGTCAATGCAGTCGAAAGTTCTTTAGAGACTGGACATAGACGGAATTTCACGAAAATATTTTTGGTTTTATGCTCAATGAAATCAAAGTAATGTCTGTATTTTCACTTGAAGAAGCAAGCACTCTCGTCAGCAGCCATTTCAGCTCACGTTCATCTATTTAAAAGCGCATGCTTATTAACTGAAGTTGCAGTGGAAATGTGATCTAAAAGAAGCATTTTTTTCTTCCAAAAACTATATTAGTAACGCAAGTAACGCAATTACATTGCCTATAAGAAACTAATCAAATTACACACATTTAAAATGTAATTAGTTACAGTACTGCATTCCTCAAAAATGTAATTAGAATACAGTAACACGTTACTGTGAAACGCCATACACCCAACTCTGATCCTGGAACAACATTCCAATCAGATTTAAGGCATACGTTTACCATTTGTCCTACCTTTAGGTTTATGCACTTCCACAGGACTGTTATTCAACTATTATTCCCTTTTGATTTTGGGAATAATTTACAGTAAAGTTTGGGTTTAGGGGTAGGGAATAGGTACAGATTACATTTTCCAACTAAAATTACGTTCCATGATCAACATAGATGTTAATCCAGGATCACATCATACTTGGAAAAATCTAAACTTGCTGGTTCTCTTAAGTCAATCTTTTTAGTTATATATGTTTACTTGGATTTTACTTACAGCACAGATGTTGATCCTGGATAGTGTTGGGTAAGTTACTTTAAAAAAGTAATAGATTACAAATGACTGACTACTACTGGAAAATTGTAATCTGATTACATTACTAATTACTTTGAGGTTACTTTTAAAACATAAAATATACCTATGAACAATAAAAAATAAACTGCAGCTCTTTTTAATATTTAATATTCCCTGAAAAACATTACAATGGGTTGATTAGGTCTCAGGTTTTAACTGGTTTTTCAACGGTTTTCACATATGCGCTTCGAATATGTGTGCACAAGCTGCGCGCCTCCACTAGAAAAAGATGTGATATGTGAACGGCCCCATAAGCAGCTACGCTACTCTTCACATTCAGAACTTGCATTCACTCCCAATCCTGCACAAAAAGTCCAATTTAGCCTGTTTAGGCTGAGTTGGGCCGGCGTGTTTTTGGGCGCCGGTGTCCTCCTTGGTGAGGAGTATTGTCATAGAATGCTTTCTTTCAAGTGCTTGAACTAGTTGCTGATCGAGTCAATGCAGTCGAAAGTTCTTTAGAGACTGGACATAGACGGAATTTCACGACAATATTTTTGTTTTTACGCTCAATGAAATCAAAGTAATGTCTGTATTTCCACTTCAAGAAGCAAGCACTCTTGTCAGCAGCCATTTCAGCTCGCGTTCATCTATTTAATTAAGTATTAACTGACGTTGCAGTGGAAATGTGATCTAAAAGAAGCATTTTGGAACTGAACTTTGGCTGTTGATGATGATGTTACACGAGAACGCAAGACCGCTTAAGAACGCATATTGGAAACATTCATTCATTGATTTTTCGGCTTAGTCCCTTTATTAATCCGGGGTCACCACAGCAGAATGAACCGTCAACTTATCCAGCACATGTTTTACGCAGCGAATGCCCTTTCAGATGCAACCCATTTCTAGGAAACATCCATACACACTCATTCACACTCACACACTACGGACAATTTAGCCTACCCAAGTCACCTGTACCGCATGTCTTTGGACTGTGGGGGAAACCGGAGCACCAGGAGGAAACCCACGCGAACGCAGGGAACATGCAAACTCCACACAGAAACGCCAAATGACCCACTCGAGGCTCGAACCAGCGACCTTCTTGCTGTGAGGCCCCAGCACTACCTACTGTGCCACTGCGTCGCCTATTGAAAAACAGCCACACACTAATGATGGGGAAAACAGCCAATCAGAGTGAGAATATCTGTGGAGGTTTTCAGTCATTCATAGTGTTTTATAAATGAAACGTCTGCACCTCCACACAGCTTTTAAGTCTGAATTAGAATTAACTCGACCTGAAGACTATCTTTCACCTGTTTACTTTAATATCATAATTACATAAATGATTTAAAAACAGATAAACAGATGATAAATCTAGCATTATTCTGTGTTATATCGTAAGAAATATCGTTATCGCAATACTCAACAAGAACATATCGTATTTTTACACACACAGCCCTAATCAAAACCTGAGCTCTCTGTACAGAAATGTAAGATAAGGAGCAATCGTTTACATTCTCGATGTCTAATCGTCTTGTTTTATCTCTCAACCTTTCACAGTGCTGTAGGACAGAATTTGACATGCTAAAACTCTAGTTTAACCGTGGCTTTACTCTCAGTAAGAGCAATGATAGCTTGCCCTAGCAATGACTAACTAAGTGCTTCCTGTGAGTCAGAAGTGCTGTGCAGACGTTCACATATGGCAGTGATTTTTTGCTGTTTCTTCAAGAAGCACATTGGTCTTTTGTTAGGGAGCAAACTATTTGAGCAGGTTTTAAGAAGCTTACATGTTTATTTTTTCCCCCTCAAGCTACAGAATGCTTGGTGCATCTGAAAGGTTTTTATTTGAGCAGGACTGGTGTAGGCCGATGACATTGTCCTGTTCCTCTGCGGCCACATTCCTCTCGGCTGACAGCAGAACTGTACGCAGATTTGGACGGAGGAAACACGGGCAGCGGGCGGATCTTGGCTGGCGCTCAGTTCCTCTCTCAGCGGCTTTAAGGAGAATGTGTCTGGGTCTAGTTTTGTGGAAAAAAAAGAAGAGCTTGTCTTGCCAAGGGTCTGTAAGTGGTCTTTTCTATACGTTTGTCAGATGTAGGAGAGACATTCTGGATGTCTTATGTAAAGAGTTGACAGCGCACGTGTTGGAAGGAATGTGTGTCATTTGCTGCAGTCTGTTTGATAATGGATTCTAGTGACAGATTGAGGATCGGGGCAAAATATGATGCTGTTTTGTTGTATTTTCTGCATTGGTTGTGTTTTGAGTGAGGTAAGGTATTAAATCATTGATTTAGGACATTAAAGGCATTACTTTAGGATTTCTTTTCCTCGTGATTTGCTTTATTTTATGGCTGTGCAATAATTGGTTTCAGCATTGATATCGCTATAGTCATCTACAATGTCGAGTTGGGATTACAATTAACACTAATAGAGTGATATATAGTTCTTTAAGGCCTGTAACTGGAAGATTTCGAGTGAGTTTCAAATATTGAGGCAGAAGAAATTATTAAATTTGTAGCTTTAACAAAGATTAATTGTACTTGTACAGAGATTGTTGTTGAACAGCTTTAAGACAACTTTGACAAAAGGTTTTGATCCACTTTAAATGTTTACTACTGTAAACGGTGTTATTTTACACTTAATTAGTTAACCCTTGTGTGGTGTTCAAATATACCACCCTTTAATTAGGTTTGTGACTGTTTTTTCTTCCATTTATAGCATCATTTTTGGATGGATTTTGAGAATTTGAGTTTAACTTGACACTCCTTGGGTGTACATATGACTCCCTCCATTTTGGAGTTAAAATAAAACTTTCTAAAGTGTGAAATTTGTACATTACTCTCAGAGTTCATTTTAACACAGTAAGAGTTTATTCTTACATCGAACTGGAGTGTGTGTTACCCTTCAAAGTGTTAATATATTACCTTTTTTCCTATATTATCAATTGGTGTGTGTGACCAACGCAATCTTACGGCAATTCGTAACTTTTTGATTTAGTGGCTAATTCGTATGAATCCGTTCGATCTAATTCGTACACTTTAGTACCATTTTCCCATCACCCAATGACGGTTGGGTTTAGGGGCGGGGTTGGGTTGGGTGCCACGCCTCCTTTTTAAAATCGTACATTTTCGTGCGACTCAACTCGTACGAATTCGTACGAATTAGCCACTAAATTGACAAAACGTAAAATACTTACGCTTCCTCATGGGATCAGGCTGGTGTGACACATAACAGTGATCAAATATGTTAAAAATAGTTTTAATTTATTAAATGTTTATTAATCTTTTCAGAAATAATTTCAATACATTCAACTCTTTGCATTTGAAAATGCAACAAGACATGTTTTAAGTTTAAGTTAAACACACTGGTTTGATCACTGTCTGAAAGAACCGGTTCGAGTAAAAAACTGGACCTCCCATCACTAGTGGGAAATGCACTGCATATTGGGTTAAAGTTTAACACTGAAAAAAGAAGCCTCTTAAATATATGCTCTTTCACACTTGTGGATTAAATTGTACTCCGGTTTTAACACTGAACAACACCAAAAAAATCACACTGTATATTTAACACTGGAATTTTTGCTGTGCAAATGACCGCAAGGCTTGTAAATGAACAAACAGAAACTGGCTACACTGGCATATCTAGCACTGCACTTCTTATTAACCCTTTACCAGGGATTTGTAGCTGCCTGATTTATACACTCACCGGCCACTTTATTAGGTACACCTTACTAATACCGGTTGGACCCCCTTTTGCCTTCAGAACTGCCCTAATCCTTTGTGGCATAGATTCAACAAGATACTGAAAATATTCCTCAGAGATTTAGCTCCATATTGACATGATAGCATCACGCAGTTGCTGCAGATTTGTCGGCTGCACATCCATGGTACGAATTACCCATTCCACCACATCCCAAAGGTGCTCTATTGGATTGAGAACTGGTGACTGTGCAGGTCATTTGAGTACAGTAAACTCATTGCCATGTTCAAGAAACCAGTCTGAGATGATTAGCGCTTTATGAAATGGCACGTTATCCTGCTTGAAGTAGCCATCAGAAGATGGACACACTGTGGTCATAAAAGGATGGACATGGTCAGCAACAATACTCAGGTAGGCTGTGGCGTTGACACGATGCTCATTTGGTACTACTGGACCCAAAGTGTGCCAAGAAAATATCCCCAACACCATTACACCACCAGCAGCCTGAACTATTGATACAAAGCAGGATGGATCCATGCTTTCATGTTGTTGATGCCAAATTCTGACCTAACCATCTGAAGGTTGCAGCAGAAATCGAGACTCATCAGACCAGGCAACGATTCTCCAATCTTCTATTGCCCAATTTTGGTGAGCCTGTGTGAATTGTAGCCTCAGTTTCCTGTTCTTAGCTGACAGGAGTGGCACCCGGTGTGGTCTTCTGCTGCTGTAGCCCATCCGCCTCAGGGTTGGACGTGTTGTGCATTCAGAGATGTTCTTCTGCAGACCTCAGTTGTAGCGAGTGCTTATTTGAGTTACTGTTGCCTTTCTATCAGCTGGAACCAGTCTTCCCATTCTCCTCTGACCTCTGGCATCAACAAGGCATTTGCGCCCACAGAACTGCCGCTCACTGGATATTTTCTCTTTTTCATTCTCTGTAAACCTTAGAGATAGTTGTGCATGAAAATCCCAGTAGATCAGCAGTTTCTGAAATACTCAGACCAGCCCGTCTGGCACCAACAACCATGCCACGTTCAAAGTCACTTAAATCCCCTTTCTCCCCTATTCTGATGCTCGGTTTAAAATGCAGCAGATCTACATGCCTAAATGCATTGAGTTGCTGCCATGTGATTGGCTGATTAGAAATTAGTGTTAACGAGCAGTTGGACAGGTGTACCTAATAAAATGGCCGGTATGTGTATTAATATTGCAGAACATCAAAATATCACAATTACATATATATATTTTTTGTCCCAATATTGTGCAGTATTCATTTACTCATTTAGCAGACACTTTTAACTAAAGTGACTTACAAGTGAGGATCATGACAGAATAGCATATTACTTTAATTTTACGTTTTTTTCATCTCCCTCCGAGCATGTCAAGCTCACTCACCTGTGCGTGTGTGCAGAACACTTATAATTGCACCATTTTTTTTATTGCACAAAGTATGTAATGCTTATAAGAAGGTGTCTGGTGCATATGGAGAGGAAAAGAGTGTGTCACTTACAGGTGGTTTGTATAACCCACTCATCTGAGTGAAGCACACTAAGACTTGCACAATGTTTTTCAGAAATATGTGTTGTAATATTAATTAGGGCCGCACAGTACTGGGAAAATATGCAATATTGGCGTTGAATGTTTCGATAATGATTTGTTTTATAATATAACTAGCTTGCAAATGCTATTTTATCAGCAATTTTTTACTGTTTATACTAAAATGAACATGTAAGAGACATTTTTTGGAGCTGATTAAATCTAAAAGCAAAAAACTATGTCAAGGTAAAAACATTTAGACTTCAAAACACCATGAATGATTGATTCTAATTGGCTGTTGTCATTTTAGATAGTAAAAGATAGTAAAGTCCTCGTCTGATTGGTCAGATTTGGATAAACAACCTACGCATGTAGCACACAAATGCTTGACACATACAATTTCTTATTGCACTTACTGTATTTGTGATATGGATATTACGTATACCGTCATTAAGATAACTGTAATTGTTTGATATGTTGTGCAGCGTTAATATTAATAATTAGTCATATTAATTAGTTTGCTTCTGATGGCTGATTTTATTGCGTTTCATTGGACAGCCTACTATATTAAGCATCTGCTCTTTTCTTTTATTGTTATTCAGCTGTGGTCGCGGGTGTTTGTGACATGATGCCCGGTCAGATCCCGGACCCCTCAGTGACGGCGGGCTCTCTGCCCAGTTTGGGCCCTCTAACGGGCATTTCTGCCACCACACTCTCTGAACACCTGAAATATGCAGACCTCTGCCACATTGGGGCCATGCTGTCCCCTTTACATCTACTGGGAAAACTGGGCAAGCGGACACTCCCGATCAAAGCTGAGGTGAGCAAACTTCAACCTTCGAAGTGTACACTCATGTAGTATTTACTTAAGAAGGACGTTTATGAAGAGTTATTCACAGGTTTAAAGAGTTGGGCTCTCAAGCAAATAATAGACCAAGTGCTAAAAAGTGGTCGTTGCTAGATCGGATATAGATGCGGTCAAAAGCTAGCGAGAATTATTTATATTATTTAATAAATTTCCCATTTATTGTATTTTATTATCATCAGGGGCGGACTTACTATATAAGCGAGGTAAGCAGCCGCTTAGGGCCCCGGGGAATTAGGGGGCCCCGACCAATGCCAAGAAGCCTATGTTAATCATATAGCTCTTTTATACATTTTCTGTCATATGTTGTAAAATCTGTCTATAACTGTTAATATTTTAACGTTATTACTACTTTTCAAAACCGGGGGGCCCCCATGAATAATGGAACATTCCATCTGTACTGCACATGCGCGAGGTGTGAGCGCTTCATTTCAATCAAATACATTGCCTGCCCGTGTTGTCAGCTTAGCGACTTTTCAGACTCCCCTACTGCCAAATTGTCAACAAAAAAAGCGACTAGCGAATGTTTTTAGGTGTTACTAAAGATTTTTAGGGACTCTCGTGTTCGTGCTGTACTGTTTCTAATGTTACTCTTTGCAACGAGCTGCGGGTGATGCCGACGGTCTCTCCCCCGCTCAGAGCGCTCAAAGGCAGCACATCGCTACCTAGCCGCCTCTCACACTGCAGCCTGAGAGCAGATCATCATACCTTTGCATATCGACGGCAAATGATTTAGCACCGCTGGCATGAGTTATTTCCCTTGTACAGTCAAACCCATCTGCTTCTGTTTTAAATTCAATCATTTAAATGGAGCGTTTATTATTATTTTCTTGCTGTTGTTCACAATTAGAGATTTTAGTGACACCAGTCTGCCAGCGATCAGAGGAGAGGCAGGTAGGGAGAACTCTGAGGGGAAAAAGTAGAAATAAGACATAGTTTGTGACCTTGTTTTTTTTATTTATTTCTTTTAATTGTACATTAGTAACTTAACATTAGGTTTATTTAAATAATAAATTATAATAATTATTAAAATTTTGAATAACTGCTTTCTTATTGTATGTAGTTCCAAATGAAATTATTACTCCAGTCAATATTGATTTATTACTATTACAATTAATAATAATAATAATAATAATAATAATAATAACAATGATTATTAATATTAAACAGATTTCTGAAGGATCATGTGACTTTAGGTACTGGAGTACTGAAGCTGATTATTCATCATTAAAATCACTGGAATAAATGATTAAATGAAATGATAAACTACTTTTGAACACTTATTTTAAGGTGCAATAACATTTCACAATTTTATAATTTGTACTGTATTTTTGATTAATCCTCCTTAACATTTAGCTAGTTGCTAAGACAGTCCAGTCTACTGACATTATCGGGCTACATTTAGGACAAGGGGTACATAAAGGCACGTATAAAGACTAGGAACTTTGGTCACACCATCTCTAAGCATTTAATTCTAAACAGCTTTGAGGGATACGGACACACTATAAAATACATCAGGGCCATGCACAGGGGGGTGGCCCGGTGGCTAGAGCCACTGCCCCTCTGCCCTCATTGGCTGAGGTGCCCCCTTTAGCCCGCAAACCCCCCCAACTCTATACAGATATATACATATATACACATACCTTTTAACATACAGTTCATTTTTCAACAATGCTAGGGCCCCATACCTGGAATTGCTTAGGGCCCCCAAATCACTAAGTCCGCCCCTGATTATCATCGTCTACCCCCACCCCCACCCCTAAACCCAACCGTCACAGTAATGTAAAAAAAAGTATTATTTACGTTATCTATTAAATCACCCAATAAATTGTATTTTATAACTCCCACCCCCAATCCAACTCTAAACCCAACCGTCACAGTACTGTAAACATATTAATTATTGTTATACAGTAAAAAATGCTGCTATATTAATGTGCATATCGCACTTCCGGCCGGCCGCATATCCCATCTTGACTTTACCCTAAATAGTGATTTGGATGTACGAGTATTTATTGGTCAGAAATCATACTTCTGGGTTGTTACTATTTTCGGCAAGTTATTTTGAACATGGCTTTTGTTCATGGTCACTCCAGTTCAGAGGCCACCTTAAAACCCTCATAAAATGCGAAGGGCTATAGACCATTTCAATGTGGTAATGTCATTGGTTCATGAACATTTCCTGCTTGTTATCAAACAATTTCATAACTGTAACGAGGCAATTCAATTATAACTTAATGTTAAAACAGCGATCATAACATTATGTTTTAATATGTGGCTCTTTTTAGATTCTCGGAAGCTTTAGAAATTATAAATGTAAATCAGGAAATACATTGGGACTATTGTTTTTGTTTACATATCTCAAAATGGTCTATAGACTACAATTTGCATCATAAGGGGCCGTTCACACAGAATGTGTGTTACTAAATCTAAAACAGACACTAGATATATATACAGTTGAAGTCAGAATTATTAGCCCTCCTGTTTATTTTTTTCCCCAATTTCTGTTTAATAGAAAGAAGATTTTTTCAACACATTTCTAATCATAACAGTTTTAATAACTCATCTCTAATAACTGATTTATTTTATCTTTGCCATGATGACAGTAAATAATATTTGACTAGATATTTTTCAAGACACTCTATACAGCTTAAAGTGACATTTAAAGGCTTAACTAGGTTAATTAG
>CAIGQZ010001535.1:2708198-2735156 GCA_903798205.1 Danio tinwini | reverse complement strand
CCCTTAGTGATTTTTTGAGTGAAATTTTCAACATTCTCCAATCTTCTTCAAATTCACACCATGGATAGGGCATGCCCAGATTAGAGCAGGAAGTCTGGTTTTAGCTTGCTAGGCCTTGTAGAAGCTGAGATCTTGACATCCCACCTGCAATCTATTCCATTCATAAAAATAGGTTGTTGGTGGACAGTGGAATTCAGAGGTGCTAACACCAGGGGTCAACTCAGGGGGTAGGGAGGATCCATCTCCACAGGTTTTTTTTGGGACCTGTTGAGGTTTGACCACTTGGGTGGAAGGATCAAGTAAAACATCCCACAATTTGTGAGGTGGAGACCACTTAGGTAGGTAGACCTCCCACCTGTAGCTTATTAAGCTGTCTGTGAACATCCCACCTGTAGCTTAATAAGCTGTCTGTGGACATCCCACCTGTAGCTTATTTAGGCTGTCTGTGGATATTTAAGCTGTTTGTGGACATCCCACCTGTAGCTTATTTAGGCTGTCTGTGGATATTTAAGCTGTCTGTGGACATCCCAACCTGTAGCTTATTCAATGGACACTAGGTAGGCTGTCTGTGGACATCCCACCTGCAGCTTATTTAAGCTGTCTGTGGACATCCCACCTGTAGCTTATTTAAGCGATTATTTAACCTATTCGGCGAGCCCCACGTAGGGGGTCCCTGTCAGTCCGCTGCCACCCCGTGGCGAATCCCAGATTGCAACAGAACGGGCCGAAAAAGGGGGCTTCTTCGACGGCGTTCCGCGGGGCCCATGTGGGAGTCAGGGGGACGTAGTCTCCTCTGAGCCGGTCCACGGGCCCTCCCCTCGGGCCCCGCACGGTCGTCGGGGCCCAGAAAAATCATCTAGGGGGCGGCGCGCAGCGTTCGCGAACAGCCGTCCGCCAACCCCCTATTAAGCGCTCCGTGGTCCCCTGTCCACCGGTGATGGCCTAAGGCAGATTAGCACAGAATAAACTTAGCTATAAGGCTTTATCAATAGGCAGCATTTTCACTGGCATAGTAAAAGGCGAATGTGTAAGAAAGTGTGTTTTTCTACCATCTGGTGGTTTGGTAGAGTATAAAATCAAGTGTGCCTTTAACCCTGTTATATTTACTATTGTATACTGTAGGAAAACTGTACATTGTGACTGTTGTAAGCCTGAACATCCATGAATCTCTCTGCTACTAAATAGGACTTTTTTTAACAGTCTACATGTCTAAATCTATATCACAGCATTCAGTTTTCACTATGCAACAACAGTGAAATGATAATACTGTAGCATACGAAGACAGACTCTGGATTTTGGATTCTCTTTAATTTTTTAAACAACATATTCCTAGCACATGTTGGAAATGAAAAACGTTGCAGCTTCAAGTAAATACAAACTCTCAGAAGGCAAACAAATCAAAAAGAAAACAGTCTTTGGGCTTGACGTGTTCGCAGATGCCTCATCTCTGTGCTGATGTACAGTACCATGCAGAATGAAAGCTCAGTGAAAGCACTTTACACCTCATTTAAGTTGACGCTATTTAATAAAACATTTGGTTATTTCATTATGTCCGACTTGTATCATTCTGGATGCGTTTCTCCTTTTTGTTACAGCATTTTTTTTCCAACAGAATCTCGGAGCGCTGTTCAGGATTAACTTCTCAACGTCGTAAAGCCTTTCTGTCGCTGAATGACAGTTCCTGTGGTATATACATGTTCATCTTGAAGCATTGCACTTAATCCCGGTCTAATACTGAACATATCTGGGAATAAAATTAAATCTTCCACAGTGATGAATAAAAACATTCCTTCATGAGTACAGCTGTTATCGAACACTTAATTTTTTATTAGAAAAAGGCTCATTTTACAAGTCTTCTAGAGTTAAATAGTTGACAAATCATTTATGAATCCATTCAGCCGATTTCTTGTTCTGGCGGGAGCACTTTTAGCTTAGCTTAGCATAATGAATTGAATCGAGTTAGACCATTAGCATTTGGTAAAAAAAAAAAATAAAATAAAAAAGGAGGATTTTCCAATTTAAAATTTGAGTCTTCTGTAGATACATCATGAAATAGGACTGATGGAAAATGAAAAATTACTATTTTTAACCCAAAATAATAATAATAATAATATTACATTTTATTTGTAATGCGCTTTTCTTAGACTCGAGGCAAAATAATAACAATAGCAGAAACAGCTGCTGAGTGTGACGCGGCTGGGATGAGAATCAGCAACTCTAAGTCTGAGGCCATGGTGGTCCATTGGAAAAAGGTGGTTTGCCATCTCTAGGTTGGAGGAAAGTCCTTACCCCAGGTGGAGGAGTTCAAGTATCTTGGGGTTTTGTTCACAATGGAGGGAAGGATGAAACGTGAGATTGACAGACGGGTGCAACGGCAGCAGTAATGCAGTCAATGTACTGGTCTGTTATGGTAAAGAAGAAGCTGAGCCGAAAGGCAAAGCTCTTGATTTACCAGTCAATCTACGTTCCTACTCTCACCTATGGCCATGAGCTTTGGGTCATGACCGTAAGGACAAGAGCTCAGATACAAGCAGCCGAAATGAGTTTCCGTGGCAGGGTGCACACTTATAGATAGGGTGAGGAGCTCTGACACCCGGGAGTAGCTCAGAGTAGAGCCGCTGCTCCTCCACGTCTAGAGAAGTCAGCTGAGGTGGCTCAGGCATCTGTTCTGGATGCCTCCTGGACGCCTAGCTAGGGAGGTGTTCCAGGCATGTCCCACGGGGGTTGAGGCCCAGGACACACTGGAGGGACTATGTCTCTCGGCTGGCCTGAGAATGCCTCAGAATCCCCCTGGAGGAGCTGGAGAAAATGCCTGGGGAGAGGGAAGTCTGGGGTTCTCTCCTAAGACTGCTGCCCACACGACCCGGCCCCGGAAAAACAAATGAAAATGAGATGAGATGATGAAATCATCCTAAGTTAAAAGCAATGCTAAAAAGATGAGTCTTAATGCAATGGGTTGACAATTCCACAGCTTAGGCGCACTGTATGAGAAAGCCCTACCACCCATGGTCTTGAATTTACAGCGTGGCAGTTACAGGGTAAGTCCCGATGCTGAACGAAGACTGCGGGCAGGAGTAGCAAGAGTCACCAGGTCACAAATGTAACCAGGTGCTAGCGCATGCACTGCTTTGAAGGTTAAAATATTGCTAGGAACCATGTTTTTATTCTGGCGTAATAGTCAAGAAACTCTGCTGCTGTACCATGGTGAAGTAATACTATGCACTGTTGCACTCCATCAGATAACACAACAGATTTACTACGATTTGATGTATTCAGCCCATGTTTGAAAAGGAAAATGATCACTCTTTTAAAATATTTTTTTAAACAAATGCTAATAGATTAATCTGATTCAGTTTATTATGCTAAGCTAAGCTAATAATGGCTCCTCCTGAACAAGAAATCGGCTGAATGTATTCAAAAATGGTCTAAAAACTTTAAAACAAGCCTTTAAAAAAAAAAAATGGAGAGTTCCTTTAAAGCCTACCCCACTATAAACCACAGTCTTCATTGGAATGAGGGAATATGTACAAGTTATGGGTCTGAAAGGTAGTAAAAGGCATTTATATACATCTCTTCTCTTGTTTTGTTGACACCTCAACGCAACTCCAGAAAAGTAAAGCAACCCAAGATGTCACGAAGCAGCCCTCTCATGCCATGTGAAGTCAATGGCCGTGTCCGAAAACACTTTTGTTGCGAAGCCGACTTAAATTTGGCAGGCGAAAATGTTCTTTTCCACGACAAAACAGTAAGGTCAGACGTTCTGGACATGGCCATGTTGGATTCTTCCAGAGCAGCACCTTCAACTAAAACAGTGTGCAAACGTTTTTCCTCGAGCTCAGCAACCTCACTAAACTCTGCCCCTTTACCCACCCCCGTGAGCTCTCAGAGTCAGGTGACCAGCTGCGGCTCCCAGGATTGGCTGGCCACCTGGGGGCGGCACTGAGCGATGGCTGGAGGCCCTGAGGGGGGCTGGCTGTCTAAACACAAGCCGCTGATCATGTGCTGAAGTGCCGGACCTCGAGGCTTCCATTTCTACAAGCAAAAACACCAGGATTAATAACAGTTATATCACACCAGTATTTAAACACAGATATTGGAGGCAGCACTTTCCACTGACGAACTACAGAATGAAGTCCAAAAATCAAGTCTTTTTTCGCAGAACAAGCAAACAAACCCACATGAAAAAAACACTATAGTAATTGATAGTAAGTTCTATAGTGTATTTAAACCCTTACACACTCACTATCTTTCAGATTAGTCCATGATTTGTCAGGGGTAATCACAGTGGAATGAACCGCCGATTACTCTACTATAGTATGGTTAAAAACCAGTTGTGGCTGGAAGGGCATCCACCACATATATGCTAAGGTGTATTACACTGGATATATAATGGATATATATTCTTTAGTGATGGTGAAATGAAGCTTTCTGAACCAGTAAACCGTTCGACTCAATTGTATCGGAAAAAGGTTCATTACTCGAAGCTTTTCAAATCAGAGCTCGATGAGGACACCTGCTGGTTAAAGTGTGGGAAAGCACTGTGTTGCAAAAATGTCAAGCGCTCACAACCAACACACTCATTCATGTAGTAATAGACCAATAGTAATATAAGCGAATTACCCAATTACTGTAGTTTTATTTTTACATATAAAGTATGTTTATACACCACTGATGACCACAGCCGGCCCTTCCTATAAGCGAACTAAGCGGCTGCTTAGGGCCCCGCCACCACTAGGGGACCCCCATCAACCTACTAGTGGTGCGAGCCGCTTCCTGAAATTACTGAAATTATATACTGAAGTGTCTTTCACTGACATGTTTTGCACACTGGTAATATTTTTCTTGAGACATGTTTATAAAAGTTATGTCCTAATTGAATTAATTATAGTTTAAAGGGCACCTATGGTGAAAAATCTACTTTTTAAGTTGTTTGGACAGACATATGTGTAGGTATAGTGTATAGAGCGTCATATTGTGGTGATATAAACACACTTAGTGCTTTTTTTTCAATTTAACAACATAAAAACGGTGGACCAATTGGAGTGGTTTTGAGATCGACCGCAACTTGACGTAGGAGTGCGGTCCCCCCGCCCATCAATATTGATTGACAGGTGTGCATTACCATCTCCTTAGTATGTTGTTTCACGTCCACCATTTTCAGCGTGTGAGTCAAAGCGACATCACCAAAGAAACACCCTTGCTCTATTTTTAGGTGTAAGGCTCATTGGGCTCAACATTCACCACGTTATCGCTCTCCTTGCCGCCAGTGTTTGTAAGTTTTGGTGTGTTTGCATACATGTGTACTTTTCATTGTGTCTTCCTTAAACTTCAGCGGTTTGCATTTCCCGCAGTCACAGAAGCTCCCTGTCATCTTAACTAGGTGCAGCTGGAAAGTGCGAGCGCGCTGCCTCACGTGCTCGTCCCTCTATTGGAAATAATGAACTAACGACGCGCAGCGTCATGCATTTTGCGTTGTCGCGGATGAAAGTGAGGACTGGGGGGTTCGCTCACTATTCTGCCACCTAGGTTGCCTCTATGGACGCGCTGGCCCTGCTCAGGACACTGTTCATATTTCTGCCGCGCCACAGAGCGTAATCTGAATAGTTTCATTTTAAATAACATGCGAATGTGCGCGTCTGGTGTGCCGCGTCATGGCTCTGAGCGGCGCATCCGGTGTATGACGCTCTTTAGTTACAGCCTCAAGCAGGTCAACCAGAAGCGCCGCTCTGCGACACGCAACGGCATGCTTTCTTGAATTCTAAACAAGTTTCTATCAGGTGACACACACCGACGCTGCAAGTGTGCGATACTTTCAACTGTCATGTGCGCGCCGTGTCGCAGTGCATCCGGTGTGTGATGCCCTTCAGTCAAAGTTAATTCAGTGTGCTTGGTTATTAGTCTCGGTGTAGGCTACAAGCTCGGAGCTTTAAACTAGCACACAGTTGGCTGTAAAACTATACAAAGACACAAATGATTTTGTACTCTCTGCTTGGTCTGTGTCCGAGTCGTACATGTACAGCTGGTTGGTACTCTCACTCATGTTGCTTCTCTCTTGTCTGCCTGTCTATTACACAAAGCGGGGGAGCTCTTGGCTCCGCCCCCTTGTTAAGTTGGGCGGGAGGTCGAAACTAATTTTCATGTGCAGCAACACGCCCCTAAAACAGCAAACTGTGTACACGCCCCCAAAATGACACTTTTTAACACATCATAATGAAAAAATCTGAGTTGTGTTTTGAACTGAACCTAAACTGGCACACTCAGAAGAACCATAATATTAATATTACATCTTAAAAAAGGGGTAAAATAGGTGCCCTTTAATATAAGCTCAAATGTAAGGAACAGGGAATGAGACTGAAGAAATAATAACGTTTGTGTTTGGGTATTAACATTAACCTAGTATTCGTTGCTTCCCTTTTTCTCAGTTTTTTTATATGAATATTTTTCATATTTACTTTATATTTTTGCTTATTGATTTTCTTATTTATGAATCAATCTTTGCATTAATGTTTAATGTTTTGTTGTTGTTTTCTTGAGTTTTTAATGAGTTCAGAATGTATATTTTTCACTTTTGGATGACGTGACAGCAGCCATATTGTACCAGACTGCACACCACACACCAGCTGATTGGTGGAGAGGAGACAGAGTGATTAAGCTAATTAGAATATGGGGATGGTTAGGAGACTATGATGGACAGAGGCCAGATTTGGTTAAACCCCTACTCTTTTTCGAAGGACATCTTGGGATTTTTTTAATGACCACAGAGAGTCAAGACCTCGGTTTAATGTCTCATCTGAAAGACGGCGCTCACTGAGCAGAGTCCCCCTCACTATACTGGGGCATTAGGACCCACACAGACTGCAGGTTGGGTGCCCCCTGCTGGCCTAACTAACACCACTTCCGGCAGCAACCTAGCTTTCCCATGTGGTCTCCCATCCAGGTACTGAACGGGCACAGCCCTGCTTAGCTTCAGTGGGCGACCATGTGGGAGTTGCAGAGAGCTATCTGCTGATTAATAAGCAATATAATCATTATGGGCCGGTTTGCAATGGCAATACTCCACTATTTACAGCACTGCAAGGCCCCAAAATTATTGTGCTTAGGGCTCCCAAATGTACAGGGCTGGCCCTACCGATGACCAGTGGTGTAAAGTAACAAATTACAAATACTCAAATTACTGTAATTCAGTAGTTTTTCTCAAGAATTGTACTTTAGTAAGTAGTTTTAAAAATGTTCACTTTTACTCTACATTGAGTACATTTTTACTGCAGTATCGGTACTTTTACTCCACTAATTTCCTTCAACCTGCAGTCACTAGAAGATGACAGATGTTTACTGTATGATGACCGAAATGGCCTTAAACACCCAGCAGGCACAAGATGTCAACATGACGTCAGATTGATGTTGTACTTCAACGTTGTGGGGATGTCGCATTTTGTTTGGAAATGGAAATCGATTTGACGGAAGAACTCGCGTCAATGACCAACGTCCAACCTAAAAATCATTCAAATATCAACGTCTAATGATGTTACAGCTTGACGTTGTGTGGACGTTATCACTATGACGTCTATCAGACGTTGGATTTTGGTTGCCATATCTGACTAATAAATGTCAGTATTTGAGGCCAATATGACGTTGGTTTAAAATGTTGGCTCGAGGTTTGATTTTGGTCACTTTCCAACAACCTAAAATCAACCAAATATCAATGTCATTTGACGTCGTCATTGGACATCAAAATAATGTTGTCCTTAGACACTGGCTAGACATTAATTTTGGTCACCTGACATCACAACCTAAATCTAACCTAATATTAACGTCTTATTATACGTTGTGTGCTTGCTGGGCAAAACTAGATGCACTACAGAATGTTACGTTTACACACACATGCACAAATTACATGTAAATGCATCAGCTTTTTACAGCGTAATACTCACTACTCACTACTCATGAGTACTTTTGAGGGCTACTTTTTACTCCTACTTTGAGTAATATTTACAACAGATACTTTTACTTTACTTGCACTACATTTTTAGGCAGGTAATCGTACTTAAGAATGTTTTTTCAGTACTTTTTGCACCATTGCTGATGATTGTAGTATAATCCAAGGTATTCATAAGTATTTAAGTTTATCTATTCCAACCGATCTTACACCCACACCATCGTTCTGAGCAGGGATTGAACCGGCTATGAAAGTGAGGCATTTGCGCTGCATTCGTGCATCCGTTACACACTCTACTACAATATGCAGTGGCATTCTTTAAAAATAGTTGTAAATAATACGTTAATGCACTTTAGTATGGTTCAAAAGCTTTTTACTATAAATTACTATTGTATTTTAGTAGAATTCTTTGGTCTAATCTGATTCAATGATCTATGCTAAGCTAAGCTAAGTTAAATGTGCTCCCGCCAGACCCATACCTGCCAACACTTTTCCCGGGGGTCTTCCGTATTTCAGACCCACCTCTTGGTTTGCCATTTCTCCCGGAAAACTCCTGGAATTTCAACCCCTTTCCCCCAGTCCTCAGGTGATTGGTACAATCTGTAACACCCCATTCACACGGGGCTGAGCGTCAATGCTTGACTTGACTGATTGGCTGGCGCTTTCGTTGGCATTCGAAAAGTTGAGAAAGTCCCAACTTCTGCAGCGATCAATGCCACTGTGCACGGATCCACAATGCAGTTTGTGACGTCACCCATTCAAAGTGAATGGGAAGTATTGAAGCTGACACCCCTTGTAAATTGGGCGTAACACCCCCAGATCGCCATCAGACCAGGCACCCCTTCCGGTCGCCCCCCCTTACCCCACACAAATTTTCGGAGACAAATGTTGGCAGGTATGGCCAGACCCCGAAAATTGACTGAATGGATTTAAAAATGGTAAAACTCAATCAATTAAATCTATTTTCCAAACAGGGGAGAGTTCCTATAAAATTTGGGAAATAAAACAACAGATGAACATCAAAAGCGTATAGCATTAACAAAAAAATAAATGAGGCACTGCTAATCAAATGAACTGATCTGATCCCTGAACAACCGCCCTAGTTCAAATCTTCCGTTATTTATGTTATATTAAGCCACACAAGTCTTGATTCCCAGGGTACTCTTTAAAGCTCTCGTCATCATACGCAAAGACTGCAGCAGTAAATCTGCTCTATATGGAATCTGATCTGTTTGTTAGGGATGTTGTTTTGATTTCTGAAGATATCCTAAATCAGCCGAACATGACTGAGTGGACGGGAGCGGAGGTCAGACCGATGAAACAATGGAGGGCAAAAAAAGATAAAAGCCAGTCCAACTGAGCCAGCTAAGCTTGTAAGTGGAAGCATATGCAGTTGGCTTATGGGAAGATGTGCGTTTGTGGCTGAAAGCTTTGAGCTGCAAATGGATGGAGGAAGAGTTATGAAGCAAAGTGTAAAAGAATACTACAGCTTTTATGGGGGCAACATTTAGGCTACGTCTGTACTAATCTAGATGAATTTGGAAATGGCGTTTTCGTCCAAAAACACTCCATGTCCACAATATGGTTACCAAATGTTTTCCGTCATCTACACTAAAATGACTGAAAACGCTTTTGTTCATGCGCACAGATGTAAGACTCTTCTACCTGCGTCATATCCACCTGCTGTTTATTTACTTTACATCTCTTGTACATCTCAAATGTCACGGCAAAATGTTGTTTATTTATTTTTGTTTCTTTAAAATGTTGCGGCAAAATGACACTTTATCCACTTTAGACAGCATTTTCATTCAAGAAGATATGTTTTGGTTTCCTAAAAACGCTGTCTCAGTGTGGAGGGAACGCCAAAATGGAGGGAAGAATATGCGTTTAAGTGTGGACATGGCCTCAATCTTCAGCTTGAAATGATTATGATGATTCAGTGAACTTTTGAGGGCGATGAGTTGTCGCAGTTGGTAACGTTCTCGCATCACAGCAAGAAGGTCGCTGATTCGAGCCTCGGCTGGGTCAGTTGTCATTTCTGTGTGGAGTTTGCATGTTCTCCCCGCGTTCGTGTGGGTTTTCTCCGGGTGCTCCGGTTTCCCCTACAGTCCAAAAGCATGTGGTATAGGTGAATTAGATAAGTTAATTAGTCCGTAGTGTATGTGTGTGAATGAGAATGTATGGGTGTTTCCCAGTGATGAGTTGCAGCTGGAAGGGCATCCGCTGTGCAAAACGTGCTGGATAAGTTGGCGGTTCATTCCGCTGTGGCCACCCCAGATTAATAAAAGGGACTAAGCCGAAAAGAAAAAGAATGAATGAATGATCATCTGAGCTCAAATTGCAGACGTCAAACATACATGTGATTAGTTTTCGTTTAGGTCATCAAAACTCTAGCTGTCCGTGGGTCAGTAATGTGTTCACGCACCTGTCTGGACTCCTTGATGTTGCAGGGCTCTAGTCTAACCTTTGACCCCGCGGTGAAGGCCGTGATGGCCAAACACAGGTCGTGTTGACGGATCTGAGGCTCAATCAGGCTCCACTTCTGTGTAAAGAGAACAGATAGATCATTGGGTAATGCATAATGATAATTAATTGTGCAGTCATTTGTGGGCGAATCTAGAACTGCAGAACATTTTGTGTCTCCAAGAACAGCCTGCTATTACATTTCAAAAACAAAACCGTTTCGAATAATAAAACTCAAGTTATTTCTGAAAAATAACGTGTTTATGTGTATTTACAACACAATCTCACGCCAATTCAAAACTTTTTGATTTAGGCTGTACTCACTCTATGTACAGTTGTCTTAAACCGGGCCAAAGCACGCTTGTCCCCCCTCCCGTCTCCCCCGACGGCCCGCACTCACATTAAATTCAGGCCTGGGCGCGATTACGTCATCGATGATGTGCTGTTCAGTAAGTGATCTCGCTCAGCACAGTGGAGATTTCTTTAGTTATATTGTTTAAGTCATTTGATATGCGGTGACACGCAGTGTAATATTTCGCAGAACAGATCAGCCACTTTTGACGCTCATAAACAATCATAAAGTCCTCGTGCTGCAGGTATTAGGAAGTTTGCTAAAGGCGCAGCTGACATGTAGTGAGGGATTTGCGTCTTTAATATTCTACGACAGTTTGCGTTCATTGAACAGTACGAATGATTAATTAATCCATATGAAACAGTCCCTTAAAAGTCACGTCTCGCTTTCAGTTTCGGGCTTAGACACGCTTGCACTCACACTGTAAGCGTACCGCGCCTGAGCCCAAGTGAACCGTGCTCAGGCCCACCTCTTCCAACCGGGCCAGTGCCGCCCAAGTGAACCATGCCTGAGCCTGATTCAGAACACTCACACTTCTCAAACGATCCGGGAAACGGGCCTGGGCACGGCTCGGATAGCATAGTGTGAGTACGCCCTTAGTGGCTCATTCGTATAAATTTGTACAATTTAGTACACTTTAAACAGTGTTTTCATTCAAAAAGATGTGTTTTGGTTTCCTAAAAACAATGTCTCAGTGTGGAGGGAACGCCAAAATGGAGGGAAGAATATGCGTTTAAGTGTGGACATGGCCTCAATCTTCAGCTTAAAATGAATCAGTGAACTTTGGAGGGCGACGCGGTGTCGCAGTGGATAACGTTCTCGCCTCACAGCAAAAAGGTTGCTGGTTTGAGCCTCGGCTGAGTCAGTTGGCATTTCTGTGTGGAGTTTGCATGTTCTCCCCGCGTTCGCTTGGGTTTTCTCCGGGTGCTCCGGTTTCTCCCACAGTCCAAAGACATGTGGTATAGGGGAATTGGGTAAGCTAAATTGTCCGTAGTGTATGTATGTGAATGAGAATGTATGGATGTTTCCCAATAATGGGTTGCAGCTGGAAGGGCATCCGCTGCGTAAAACATATGCTGGATAAGTTGGCTCATTCTGCTGTGGCGACCCCAGATTAATAAAGGGACTAAGCTGAAAAGAAAATGAATGTGAATTTAGTATGATTTGCTCGTACGGTTGGGTTTATGGGCGGAGTTGGGTGCCACGCCTCCTTTTTGAAATTGTACATTTTCGTACGACTCAACTCGTTAGCCACTAAACTGACAAAACGTAAAATTCTTACGTTTCCTCATGAGATCAGGCTGGTATTTATGCAGATTTTGCGATTAAAATATGAACTTGGACTTCTGCTATGCTTTTTGACTGTCTCTGCATCCAGAATCATACATTTAGCTTCAATTATCATGAATAAAAACATTGAATTTTCATTTTTTTTGTGTGTTTACTCTACTAACTTTGCCCGAAACATCAGTTTAATGTATTGTTAATAAATTTAGTTATAAAAAATAAAAGAATAAATAAATAAATAGGGTGACGCAGTGGCACAGTAGGTAGTGATGTCGCCTCACAGCAAGAAGGTCGCTGGTTCGAGCCTCGCCTGGGTCAGTTGGCGTTTCTGTGTGGAGTTTGCATGTTCTCCCTGCGTTCGCGTGGGTTTCCTCCGAGTGCTCCGGTTTACCTCACAGTCCAAAGACATGCGGTACATGTGAATTGGGTAAGCTAAATTGTCCGTAGTGTATGAGTGTGAATGAGTGTGTGTGAATGTTTCCCAAAGATATGTTGCGGCTGGAAGGGCATCCACTGCGTAAAAACGTGCTGGATAAGTTCATTCCGCTGTGGCGACCCCGGATTAAAAAAGGGACTAAACCGAAAAGAAAATGAATGAATGAATAAAAAAATAATTTTGCAAGTCTTATGGTCAACTCTGTTACAGTGGTTAAAGCTAGAACAAACTGTAAAGCGCTGACATAAAATTCTTATTAGTAACATGTGGTCTAAACTCTCTCTCAGTCATTGCGTGTAATGATTCTGTGTTCTCTTGCTCTTGAGGTTGTTCTGTCAGATGCAATTTTCTCTGTGTGATTTGATTGGATTGGGATCACATGACTGAATATTCTACTTTAGCCAATCACCACAGACAAGGAAAAACTGCAGGTTGAAGGAAAACAGTGAAGTAAAAGTACCAATACTGCACTAAAAATGTGTTTTTAAGTGAAAGTTAAAGTAAATATTTTTAAAACGACATAGTAAAGTACAATTCTTGAGGAAAAACTACTCAATTACAGTAATTTGAGTATTTGTAATTTCTTACTTCACACCACTGAATAATAATAATACTAATAATAATAATAATTCCTTACATTTATACAGTATAGCGCTTTTCCGGACACTCAAATCTCTTTACACATTTTTGGGGGGAATCTCTTCATCCACTACAAGTGTGCAGCATCCACCTGGATGACATGACGGCAGCCATAGGTTTAACAGTGGTTTAACATCTCATCCGAAAGACGGCGCTCACTTGAGCAGTACAGAGTTCCTATCAATATACTGGGGGGTTAGGACCCACACAGTCTCACTAACACCACTTCTAGCAGCAACCTAGCTTTCCCATGTGGTCTCCCATCCAGGTACTGACCTGGCGCAGCCCTTCAGTGGGCAATTATATAATGCTTATATCGTCTTCACCTGTGAGGCTGGTATGCTGGGTGTGCTCCTACACTCCGCTAAACCCAGACTGTCAGTGCCGTGGCTCTCCAGACACAGACCACCCTGTTTGAGAAGACTGTACGCCTCCTCCTGCTCTGGGATTCTGACAAACACAGCAAAACACATCTAACATAGCATTTAATAATTCATGAAAAATGTCGTTTTTTTTCAATGCTCAGACATCAGCGCAGTGAATGTGACTCACTTGAGTTCAGGATACACGTTCTCCAGATACCATCGGAAAGAGTTACAGTTCAACTTCCTTTTCAGAGCAAGCCGATCTGCAATACTGCATAGACAAACAAAAACAGGTAAGTCATTGCTCTCTGTCTATATGCAGTAATTTCCTTCACATCATTTGTGCCAGTAGCCATATGCGTTTGGTTGTTGGTTGCTTTTTAATTTCCAAAGCAACTTATTGTGTTCACCTGTTCCTTGCTTGCCCCTGTACATTTACTGTATAGCAAGTTGAACAGTTGTTTGCCTTTTTCTACATCGATATGTTGGTTTGCTGTTTGTTTTTCTGAATGCTTTGGACAGAATTATCTTTTTGCAGAATGTAAATCTGATTAACAGTTACATTATAACCTGATTGTTATTAGAATATTGTGGTGTTTAATGAATCAAGGAAATTTTTCAGGGCATTTCCTGTTATATACTCACTGGCCCCTTTATTGGGTACACCTTACTAGTACCAGGTTGGACCCCCTTTTGCCTTCAGAACTGCCTTAATGCCTCGTGACATAGATTCAACAAGATACTGGAAATATTTCTCAGAGATTTTGCTCCACATTGACATGAAAGCATCACACAGTTGCTACAGATTTGTCGGCTGCACATCCATGATGTGAATCTCCCATTCCACCACATCCCAAAGGTGCTCTATTGGATTGAGAACTGATGACTGTGGAGGCCATTTGAGTGCAGTGAACTCATTGTCATGTTCAAGAAACCAGTCTGAGATGATTCACGCTTTATGACATGGCACGTTATCCTGCTGGAAGTAGCTATCAGAAGATGGGTACACTCTGGTCATAAAGAGATGAACATGGTCAGCAACAATACTCAGGTAGGCTGTGGCATTGACACGATGCTCTATTGGGCCCAAAGTGTGCCAAGAAAATATCCCTCACACCATTACACCACCACCACCAGCCTGAACCATTGATACAAGGTAGGATGGATCCATGCTTTCATGTTGTTGAGACCAAATTTTGACCCAACCATCCGAATGTTGCAGCAGAAATCGAGACTCATCAGACCAGGCAACGTTTTTCCAACGTTCTATTGTCCAGTTTTGGTGAGCCTGTATGAATTGTAGCCTCAGTTTCCTGTTCTTAGCTGACAGGAGGGGCACCCGGTGTGGTCTTCTGCTGCTGTAGCCCATCCGCCTCAAGGTTGAACATGTTGTGAATTCAGAGATGCTCTACTTTCAAGAAACCAGTCTGAGATGATTTCCGCTTTCTGACATGGTGCGATATCCTGCTGGAAGTAGCCATCAGAAGGCCCAAAATGTGCCAAGAAAATATCCCCCACACCATTACACCACCACCACCACTAGCCTGAACCGTTGATACAAGGCAGGATGGATATATTATTCACGTTGTTGATAGCAAATTCTGACCCCACCATCCGAATGTTGCAGCAGAAATGGAGACTCATCAGACCAGGCAACATTTCTCCAATCTTCTATTGTCTAGTGTTGGTGAGCCTGTGTGAATTGTAGCCTCAGTTTCCTGTTCTTAGCTGACAGGGGTGGCACCCGGTGTGGTCTTCTGCTGCTGTAGCCCATCCGCCTCAAGGTTTGATGTGTTGTGCATTCAGAGATGCTCTTCTGCAGACCTTGGTTGTAACGAGTCGTTATTTGAGTTACTGTTGCCTTTCTATCAGCTGGAACCAGTCTGGCCATTCAACCATGCCATGTTCAAAGTCACGTAAATCACCTTTCTTTCCCATTCTGATGCTCGGTTTAAACTGCAGCAGATCGTCTTGACCATGTCTACATGACTAAATGCACTGAGTTGCTGCCATGTGATTGGCTGATTAGAAATTTGCGTTAACAAGCAGCTAGACATATATAAAGTGGCCAGTGAGTGTATGTTTCTTCTTTATTTTGGCTGAAATAAAAATACCAATTTAAATGTAAAAACAGCTAAGGTCAATATTATTAGCCCCTTTAAGAAATAGATTTCTTTGGTTGGCTACAGAACAAACCACCGTTGTCCAATGACTTGCCTAATTAACCTACAGTAGCTTACCCTTTAGATTGTACTGTACGCTCATTACTAGTATCTTGCAAATTTATATATGGTCATCATGGCAAAATAAATTAGCTATTAAATAGTAGTTAATAAAACTTGTTTAAAAATGTGTCGAAGAAAAAAAATCTGCACTTGGGAAACATTTGACATAATAAAAATGTCGCAGAAGGGCTGATAATTTTGTCTCCAAATATATGCATTAGAATCACAAATACATTTCCATAAAAAATGAGAAAAAATAGAGTAAATAGTTTTAGAATCTTAATTAAGATTAATCATGACATCCAAATCCTTTCAGCAGGTCAACATAACCAGATGTACATGAAAACTTACAATACACAGACAGTACACAGACAATAAAAAGACCGACGTCTGACCTCCCGAAGGCCTTGCCCTGCGCTGATGGTCTTGCAGCGTAATAATACTGTTTATAATCATCCATCCAGACCTCAGCAGCTCTCCGTGTGTTCCTAAAACACAAAACACATCAGTGCTTCATTCATACACACCACTGAATACAGTTAACGCAATGTGTTTTTGTAATGGCTCGTTTTCACTGAGTGGTACAGTATGGTACGGTTCGGGTCGGTACGGGTTACCTTTATCAGGCTTGCGTTTCCACTACAAAGGGTACCCTTTTGGTGGCCGTGGTGTACTACAGAGAGTTTCAGTCGACGTCATTCTCGCTCAAATAAATACAGTAAAGCTGAGTAGAGCAGCTCTATTGTTTTGATTCTGGCTAGCTCCACGAGATCGTGACGTATCTCTGTAAACCAATCAGCTCTCAGCTGCGCATTTAGCTCCACCTTTTGGTAACCTTTCTCGTATTTGGTACCCTTTCGAAAGGGTGCCGAAAAAGTGGTACGGTACGGTTCGGTACGCTTTTGACAGTGGAAACGGCCATAAAAGCGTACCGAATCGAACCATACCGTACCGTACCACTCAGTGGAAACGGGCCATAAGGGGAGTTGTTTTGGCACCATTTAGATCTGCTTGTTATTTGCAACATTTACCATTCATAATTTCTGTAAATTATCTTAGAAGAAAACAAAAGATGCCTGTTAAAGGGTTCCAATGCCTGGTAAACAGATAATAAAATTTCCCGTTTTATTTGTCCAATACAACAGTGGTTCCCAAAGCGTGGGTCTGGATACTGGGTATTTGCTTGGAGATTTCCAAAAATGAAATAAATGGTATTAAACTATTAGAATGACCATATTTTTATCCACAACCTACAAAAGGTTAAAATAGTAGTTAATAGATATATTAAAAACAACAACATCAGCCTTTCTATTTTTTTATTGGATCGCGACCCCTGGGCTATTTACATTAGATTAACGACACAATACACTCAAAAAATGACGATTGATGTTTGTTCAAACTACTTATTTAAATTGAGCTGAAACAACACAATTCTTGAGTTTCTTTTGGGACAATTGAATTTTTAATGTTCAATCCACTTAAATTTGTAAAAACTAATAAGCTAACTTAATTAATTTATGTGATCCCAATACAAATCGATTTTTTTACAGTGTAGCATCAGTTGCTGCAGATTTTATGCCTTTTTTAGCCTTCACGGGACTCACGTACATTAAACATAAATATGACTGAACATAGAGGATGATCTCTGAGGGGTGGTTTTCAAAATTAAACCAAGAATTGTGCTATATACTGTATATATATATATATATATATATATCTATATATCTATATATATATATATATATATATATATATATATATATATTATTCACAGCGCTTCACTTTTTCCACATTTTTTTATGTTACAGCCTTATTCCAAAATGGATTAAATTAATTTTCTCAAAATTCTACACACAATCCCCCATAATGACAATGTGAAAAAGAGTTTTTGAAATTGTGGCAAATTTATTAAAATAAAAAACCTGAAAAATCACAAGTACATCAGTATTCACAGCCTTTGCCGTGAAGCACTAAATTGAACTCAGGTTCATTCTGTTTCTACTGATCATTCTTGAGATGTTTCAGCAGCTTAACTGGAGTTCACCTGTGGTCAATTTAGTTGATTGGACATGATTTGAAAAGGCATACCCTGTCTATATAAGGGCCCAGGGTTGACAGTGCATGACAAAGCACAAACCAAGCATGAAGAAAAGGGAACTGTCTGTAGACCTCCAAGACAGGATTGTTTTGAGGCACAAGGCTGGGGAAGGTTTCAGAAACATTTCTGCTGCTCTGAAAGTTCCAATGATCACAGTGACCTCCATCATCTGTGAGTGGAAGATGTTTGGAACCACCAAGACTCTTCCTAGAGCTGGCCGGCCATCTAAGCTGAGTGATCAGGGTAGAAGGGCCTTAGTCAGGGAGGTGATCAATAACCCGATGGTCACTCTGTCTGAGCTCCAGCGTAATTTTTAACTTACAAACACAAACATTAATATTAAATATTCTCAGATTCAGAGATTTGCTACTGATTTATCTTCATCAACCAAAACATGACATAGACACACTGCTGATCCCTGATTGGCCAGAGAGATTTGTCACTAGTACCAGCGTCATTTGGACATTTGTGACAACACACTATATTTAAAAAGTCAGCTGGGGAAAAACCATACCACACCATACCATGCGGTGGAAAAGCAGCTCTAGATTATAGGTTAGGTAAAGTTTACTTGATGTAGGTGAGTGCATTGCCCTCTGGGAAGTCATAGGGGTGTCGTTTCCTGAAGACGTGGCCCACGCGACTGCAAGGCAGGATTTCCAGACTGCCGCCACACATCCACACTCTGAACGACAGCTCTGCATCAACAGAAAACCACAAGACGGATCATGGAAACAATTCAGGCCTAAACATAGAAACATAATTCATCAATACTTAAAGAGTCACCAAAGTGCATTTTTTGAGATGTCAACAGTCATATATGTGTCCCACGCTGCTATAAACACTATTAGGACACGTACATTTCACAAAAAAAAAGTGAAAATTGGTTGTTTTTGCGTTATTTTGAGCAAATTCGTTCTTCCGGTTCGAAAAGAAATTTTGAAGCTGCGTCACGGCCATGAGATTCTTCCAGCTTGGAGATTGGCTGTCTGTACCGGCGGGTACAATGTGATGTCTTTGAATATAACGTGATGTCTTGTCATTTTCTCACAATTTTAAACCATATGCTAACTATATTATTGAGGGCATCTACTGTCACAAAATGTCACACATCTGAGCAACGCTTACCAAAGTTTTCACCTCCCCAAATATCCATGTGTGTGTCGTACTGGCCCAGGTGATTAAACCAGCCTTTCTCTATGACGAAGATTCCTCCAGCTATTACAGGTGTCCTGTATTAACAGCAGTTGGTAAATACAGAAAATACAGTCATTTACATTTAGAAACTGTTAGCAGATTTCAGTTCATCAATGCAGAAAATTGATTTATGGCAGTATATGCAAATGCCATTTATGACATGCAGGTTCATATTTTGTATTCACATATATACTACATGTCATGTACACAGCATATAGTTCAAATATATGTTCAGATATATCTTTGCTATACAATGATTTTTTTTATTTATTGAAATGCCTCATTTATAGTTAATGAAGAGAAAGAGACCTGATGGGCTGTGTGGGGTCATTTCTGGCCATTTTCTGCTCTATAGGAATCTGCTCCCACTTGAAGTGTAAACTCCAGTCGAAACCTGATATTAGAGGGGGGAATGAGTGTGTGAGTCACCCGAACTTGTGTTTTTTTTTTCTTTTTCAGACATACAGACACGCATACATAGACATACACATACACATGTATGCAGACAGACAAACAAACACACACATACAGACACATATACACATACAAATACAGACACACACAAGCATACACATACACCATATACAGTGCATGCACATGCACACGCACACACACACACACACACACACACACACACACACACACACACAATCACAAAACACATATACAGACAAGCAGATACATACAGGCACACTGCACTCACACACACACACACAAGCAAACACACAGACACACAATCACACAGACACACAAACAGAAACACACACGCATACACAAACCATATACATGCAGACACACACACACACACACACACAAAGAAACACACATGCACACATACACACACATATATTCAGACAGACACACAAACACACACACACATACAGGCACATACACACAAACACACGAGCGCACACACAAACGCAGGCATACGTGCACACACACATACATACAAACATACATACAGACAAACAAACATGAACACACACACACACAAACAGGCATACAGAAACACACACACACAGTCACAGAACACACATACAGACAAGCAAATACATACAGGCACACATGCACTCACACACACACACACACAAGCAAACACACAGACACACAATCCCACACACATAGGGAAACACTCGTGCAGACAAACAAACACAGACACACAAACAGAAACACACACGCATACACAAACCATATACATGCAGACACACACACACACACACACACACACACAGACAGTTCTCTCACCTCCTCTCAGGTCTGCAGAAGCGGCCAGATAGGCAAAGTTATCCAGACTGATGACATCGATGATGGGGCTGACCACACGGCTGTGATCCTGCAACACACACCACTTCATTACGTCCACAGATCGTCACAGGCGATTGTGTTCAATTCATTTACATACTCATTAGTGTATCTCAGACCAGCAGAAACACCTGCCGACTGTTGTTTATATGTGTCTCCCTGACAACTAATCTCAACTAATAGCACTGTAGAAAGCGCAATGACCTGTGGCCACGAACACACTGCAGCTCGATCCTGAAATGAACACACTCACTTCATACAATTTCATTCGTATGCAAAGGTGGGAAGTAACCAATTACATTTACTTGCATTGCATTACTTAATGCATTCAGGCATGTAGACATGGTCAAGACGATCTGCTGCAGTTCAAAGCGAGCATCAGAATGGAGAAGACAGGTGATTTAAATGACTTTGAATGTGGCATGGTTGTTGGTGACAGACGGGCTGGTCTGAGTATTTCAGAAACTGCTGATCTACTGGGATTTTCACGCACAACCATCTCTAGGGTTTGAGAATGAAAGAGAGAATGAAAAAGAAAATATCCAGTGAGCGGCAGTTCTGTGGGTGCAAATGCCTTGTTGAGGTCAGAGGAGAATGGCCAGACTGGTTCCAGCTGATAGAAAGGCAACAGTAACTCAAATAACCACTCGTGACAACCGAGGTCTGCAGAAGAGCATCTCTGAACACACAACACGTCCAACCTTGAGACAGATGGGCTACAGCAGCAGAAGACCACACCGGGTGCCACTGTCAGCTAAGAACAGGAAACTGAGGCTACAATTCACACAGGCTCACCAAAATGGGACAATAGAAGATTGGAGAAACGTTGCCTGGTCTGATGAGTCTTGATTTCTGCTGCGACATTCGGATGGTGGGGTCAGATCCATCCTGCTTTGTATCAACGGTTCAGGCTGGTGGTGGTGTAATGGTGTGGGGGATATTTTCTTGCCACACTTTGGGCCCATTAGTACTAATTAAGCATCGTGTCAACACCACAGTGTACTCATCTTCTGATGGCTACTTCCAGCAGGATAACGCACCATGTCATATAGTGCGAATCATCTAAGACTGGTTTCTTAAACATGGCAATGAGTTCACTGTACTTAAATGGCCTCCAAATTCACCAGATCTTAATCTAATAGAGCACTTTTGACATGTGGTGAAATGGGAGATTCACATCATGGATGTGCAGCTCACAAATCTGCAGCAACTGCGTGATGCTATCATGTCAATATCAGGGCCGGAGCAAGCCGAACAATTTTTGAATTACAATTACATCTTTTTACAATTTTTAAAAGACGTGTGCCCCCAAAACCGAACCTCTAACTCTGACCCTGGCCTGATTGGAGATGAGCAAATCATACTAAAATGACATCATACGAATGAATACAAAATAGCCACTAAATCAAAAGGTTACAAATTACCGTAAGATTGCATTGGCTTCTAACATGCTTCAAAATATCTTTTGGGTTCAGCAGAAACTCATGAAGAAAAATCATCAACTTTGGCCTTTAAATATTACTAAAACCATCAAAACACTTTAGATGAAGACAAAAAGTTCTTGAAACTAAAATGCATTTTATTTTTCTGTATCCATCTGATGCTTTCCAAAGCAGAGAGAGAGAAGGATCAGGCTGTCATAAGAGAGAAAGATGTCAAATTTATGGTCTCTCGCTCGACAGCTGTATTCAAACATCCTCACAGCACTGCTGACTAATTTTAATGTATTTTATTGGCAAGGCAATAAAACAAAATATAGCGCGCATCCAATTTTTAAAATGACTGTAAGTAAAGGCTGGATTCATGATTTATTACAGCATAAATGCTATGTACTTTACAAGATTGAAACTTTGTTGTTGAATATACTTGTGCATTCATAAAAACTATTTATGAGCATGTAGGCATGTGTGTCATCTAAAAAAAACTAGTGCCGGGGGAAGTTCATATTACAGCTGCAGAAGAAAATCAAGTGTTTTCAATTAGAGCTGGCGCTTTATACAAAACCACTGAACTCAGAGCTTCAGTATGTGCGGGGAAGCCCAGAGTCCGTCCCACAAACAGCACTTTCAGAGCTATTTAAATGCCTGTTTTCTGTCCCGAATAATGATCTAATAAAATAATGATCTAAATGTTCAGTTTTTTATTTCAACATTTTAATTATTGTAAAAAAAGTACCTTGTCTCTAGAGGTCAAACAACAAAAAATAAGGTCAAGAATCTTGGTGTGATTCTGAAGTCAGATCTGTCATGTCAAAGCAGTTAGTAAATCAGCATACTATCATCTCAAAAACATTGTAAGAATCAGATGCTTTGTTTCCAGTGAAGACTTAGAGAAACTTGTTCATGTTTTTATCAGCAGCAGGGTGGATTACTGTAATGCACTCCTCACGGGCCTTCCCAAAAAGACAGTCAGACAGTTGCAGCTCATCCAGAACGCTGCGGCCAGGATTCTGACCAGAAGCAGAAAATCAGAGCACATCACACCTGTCCTCAGGTCTTTACACTGGCTCCCAGTTACATTCAGAATAGAGTTCAAAGTATTATTACTTGTCTATACAGGGAGTGCAGAATTATTAGGCAAATGAGTATTTTGACCACATCATTCTCTTTATGCATGTTGTCTTACTCCAAGCTGTATAGGCTCGAAAGCCTACTACCAATTAAGCATATTAGGTGATGTGCATCTCTGTAATGAGAAGGGGTGTGGTCTAATGACATCAACACCTATATCAGGTGTGCATAATTATTAGGCAACTTCCTTACCTTAGGCAAAATGGGTCAAAAGAAGGATTTGACAGGCTCCGAAAAGTCAATAATAGTGAGATATCTTGCAGAGGGATGCAGCACTCTTAAAATTGCCAAGCGTCTGAAGCGTGATCATCGAACAATCAAGCGTTTCATTCAAAATAGTCAACAGGGTCGCAAGAAGTGTGTGGAAAAACCAAGGCGCAAAATAACTGCCCATGAACTGAGAAAAGTCAAGCGTGCAGCTGCCAATGACGATCACATCAGCCCCAACTTCAGACACACCCTCTGTCAAGCGTTGACGCTGAAGCCCCGTGTGAATCGGGCGCTATACCTGTCTCTTTGATTCCTGTTTATGTAAAGCACTTTGAATTACCATTGTGTATGAAATGTGCTATATAATCAAACTTGCCTTGCCTAAAATTCCGCAAAGCAATTATGCCATTTTTAATAGATTTAATAGTGTTTTTAAACTATACATTAAATTAAAAAGTTTATATATATATATATTTTTTTTTTTTTATCTGATTTTGATAGTGGTTTGATTAGCAGTGATCATCCAAATACTACGATTCATATTTTGAATTAAAAATTCTGAACTTATTAATGAAGAAAGAAAATGTTTAAATTGAACCCGACGTTGCTGAGACTTTTATTTCAGTATGCTGATGTCCTTCTGACTGAATCTAAATATTAAGTATAGGGTAAGGCTTTCTTTTTGCACATCATTTCCTTTCCTCATAGCTAACTAATGCAGAGTTCAGACTGCATGATTTTAACCCCGATTTTGACTCGCCGACAGTCACACAGTGTGAACTATCAAAGACGTGATCTAAGAAAATCGCAGATGAGACGCTGATGCCCATGAGATATTTGGCGTGCTAAATATCTGGAGTTGTCGGCGATTCAAATCATGCCGTGTGAAATGAGTTTTGACTGAAAATAACATCAGCGATCACCTACAGCCAATAAGAGAGCAGCATTCACTAGTGTGGTTACCTGCAGGCCAGCGGGAGGCTGAGGGGGAGAAGTTAAAAGCGCTCATTTTCAGTTTATTTGGACCCAAGAAATGGACGAAAAACTAGCAGAGATCTGGTAGGAGCACCCGTGTCTGTTTGACGTGTCATCTGAGCAAAACCACAACCGGGTCGAAAAAAAAAAAAGTTGAGCAGAAATGACTAATTCCCTTCAAACCCAGGTGAGCAAATATGTACATTTTCTACCCCATTAAAGGCTTCTTTCACGTCAAGTACTTAATATCAAAAGATATACTACGTGTTTTTGGTTGTGAGACGTACTTTGGACAAAGTTGTCTGTGATTCTTCCTATTTTAAAGTCATACAGTGTGAAACCACCTGTCGTAGATCCATCTTGCAGTGTAAACCAAGCAGCGACAAAACGCTAGCCCAGATAGTCATGCCGTGTAAAAACTCGAACATAAACATAAACTCGAATGAACTTGGCATAACGGTAAGAGGGGTGTGGCTAAGAATATAGTGACAGAAGTGTCAAACTGACATCATCAGCGAAGGACCGCCTCCAAACTCAGAAGCTAATGCTCAGACTTTGATTAAAGATTAGCCAAACAAACATTTTATTTTCTGATTCAGCAGTTTCCTCGCTTGCAGAATCTGCCATTTTTTAATGATTTCTTGCTATTTGTCAAGAAAGGGATGATTTTTGTTCTCTTGAACAAATGGCATAAGAAGTTGACTTCATTTACAAATATTTTTGCAGTAATACAATATCTCATATACAGTTGCAGACAAAATGATTAGCCGTCCTGTGAAATTTTGATTAATTTTCAAATATTTGCCCAAGTGATGCTTATCGGAGCAGGGACATTTTCCTAGAGTTCATTCATTCATTTTCTTTTCGGCTTAGTCCCTTTATTAATCCGGGGTCGCCACAACAGAATGAACCGCCAACTTATCTAGCACATGTTTTACACAGCGGATGCTCTTCCAGATGCAACCCATCACTGGAAAACACCCATACACACTCATACACTACGGACAATTTAGCCTACCCAATTCACCTGTACTGCATGTCTTTGGACTGTGAGGGAAACCGGAGCACCTGGAGGAAACCCACGCAAACTCAGGGAGAACATGCAAACTCCACACAGAAACGCCAACTGACCCAGCCGAGGCTCGAACCAGCGACCTTCTTGGTGTGAGGCGACAGCACTACCTACTGCCCCACTGCGTCGCCATTTTCCTAGAGTATTTCCTATTATATTTTTCTTCTGGAGAAAGGCTTATTTCTTCTAGTTTGGCTAGAATAAATGTAAAGACTGCTAAGGTCAATATTATTAGCCCCCTTAACCCCTTAAGGTTTTAATTTTTTTGATTGGCTACAAAACAAAGCACTGTTGCCTAATGACATGCCTAATTAAACTAACTTGCCTAGATAGCCTAATTAACCTAGTTAAGCATTTTAAATGTCACTTTAAGCTGAATACTACCCTGCTGAAATATCCAGCTTAAACCAGCCTAAGCTGGTTGGCTGGTTTTAGCTGGTCAACCAGCATGGTTTTAGAGGGGTTTTGGCCATTTCCAGGCTGGTTTCCAGCCATTTCCAGCCTGGTCTTAGCTGGTCAGGCTGGGAGTTGACCAGCTAAAACCAGCTATGTCCAGCTTAAACCAGGCTGGTCAAGCTGGTTTAAGCTGGTTTAAACTGGTCATTTAGTCCTTGCACATTAGTATCTTGCAAAATAACTAGTAAAATATTGTGTACTGTCATCATGGCAAAGCCTATAGACATTAGTTATTAAAACTATTATATTTTAAAATGTGTTGAAAAAATAAAAAAATAATAATAAATAAATAAATAAATAAATTGCTGTTAAACAGCACTTGAGAAATATATTACATCAGGCTAATGAGTTTGTAATCAACTGTATGTTTGCTGCTCCTTTTATCATTAGCACACACAGTGAAGAATCAATCATATTGCAGCTAAACTGAGAAAAGCTTCATCCTGCCTCTATGCCAAAGCTGTTCTGCTCTAGAAGAGTGGTTGAGAAGATGATGAAGATGGTGATCGCTCTTGATGATTTAGCATGAGAGACGCCAAATGGTGCAGCTGTGAGAAGACAAACTGCCGCCCTTTCCCTCCGATTCTGGGAAAAACGTCCCTCTGAAGAACCAGACTGGACTCTGGCCATTTGTGACTCATTTCTGAAGCTCAACAATAAACGTTAAAACTCACTATCTGCCGAGGTCACACAGACAGAGAATGTATATCTGAGGCTAAAACAACCAAAACATACATCCTGACAAGCTATAATGTGATCTGGTGTTCAGACATCTGATGTTTAAGAGCACAATCTTGTTCATCAGTTCAGGAATTCGTCAGTTCAGCTCATGCATTTCAGAAAGACTTAATCCTAGCATTGTGGTATTTTTGTATTGGTGTTGTTTCCGAATCCACTTTTGATATTTTAAGTACAGGAAAAACAGCTGGCGACTGATCTAATAAGGGTTGTGCTTATCTTTTAATGAGTTATGGCTGTGTTTAGGGTGTACGTTTCATATTTAAAGATATTTGTGTGCTGCTGTGCATCCCTGTGTGGGTAATAAGCAATGTGTACCCACTTTTTTAACATGCTCTTTAAATAAATAAATAAAAACTGTTCCACGGTCTTTAGACCATCTTTTAGTTGGTCAATGGCACGGCCTATTTTTAGTCACCTCAAAATAGTCATGTGTCAACATTCAACACACCTCCTTTTCAGACCAGCTCACCCATGGGTGTCTTCAGTAAACAACTCTCTGAATTCAACTGATCTATTTAGAGTGAGTCTCTGGTAAACAACTCACTGAAGCAAATGATCCATTCAGAGTGAGTCTCTAGTAAACAACTCACTGATTCAACTGATTCATTCAGAGTGAGTCTTCAGTAAACAACTC
>CAIGQZ010001535.1:2665701-2704482 GCA_903798205.1 Danio tinwini | reverse complement strand
GTGTGTGTGTGTGTGTGTGTGTGTGTGTGTGTGTGTGTGTGTGTGTGATGTGAGCACACCTCTTTGACTCTCTGGATCATGGGCTGCAGCCAGTCAGTGTTGACCTCGCAGTGGCTGTCCAGGAAGGTCAGGATGGAGGCTGAAGCCGCAGACGCTCCTCTGACCCGGGACCTGATCAGACCTGAGCAACACGAGTTCATTAGACACATACGAGAGATAAGCCAATTACATATTCACTGCTCCGCAATAAAACTATGCAAACAAGCTTCTTCTTAAACTAGAGTACAAATAAAGCTTATAGGTCATATATATGGACATATAGAGAAAACAAGGACATATATATGACATAACAAGGTCTTTCTTCTCGGTAGAAGTTTACAGTATAAGAAAACAGTACAGTGTAAGAGGTATCTAAATCCTAAAAAGCCTTATTTATGTAGTTCTCTATTATTTATATATATATATATATATATATGCTATTATTGAACTGAATCAACATTGCCCATATATAGAAATCTCATTAGCAGAAACCCTGTTATCAAAGTTCTGAATAAATAGAAATCTTCAATATCCTCCAGGGACTGAGTGGCCAGGCACACGACGCACCACTTTTCCCACCCGTCCATTATGTATCCAGCTGCGAATGTCAGCACAGGACAGTTGGGTTCCCCCGAGCGCAAACCTCTTGTCGATAAGATGGTGTCAATTGCATTCAGAGACCAGTTGATCAAATCCATAATTCCTTATTTGTTTGGAGAGCAAAGCAAGGAGAGCCTCAGAGATAGAAGAGGAGCCAGCTATGAGAGATATGGAAGAGAGAGGAAAAAAGTGCGACGCCTTCGCCGAGAGCCAAAGAAGAAACAGTTTTATGGGGGTTTTATCTCTTATTTCATTCATACCTTCCCGGCGTTCGTTTCTCAAGCAGCGAACCTTCGGGATCTGAGAGAGCAGCCGACAGTCTTCAGCTACAGAGAGAGAGAAAGACGTCAGATTACCCAGAATGCACCTACAAGCATCCTGAAGGAGTGTATCAACACCTCAAATTAAAGCGATAGTTCACCCAAAAATATCAATTTCCACTCTTTACTCATCCTCAGAGGCTTCCAAACCTTTATAAGTCTCTTTATTCTGTTCAACGCATCAAGATATTTTAAAAGAAAATTAAAGGTGCTGTATGTAAGTTTTTGACTCTTCTAAAGCATAAAAATACCATAATATGTGTGCAGATATTTAAGAAACATCCCAAGTGAACATACTTGTTTAACTGAAAAACAATGCTGAAGTCAGTTTTCCCGTGCCAGAACGCTGTCTTTGTTTAGGTCAATTTAACCTGCACAATGCCAGTTTAGCCAATTATATTTCAACACCCCGGGTTGCCTTGTTGGAAAACAGCGTATTTCATTCATTCATTCATACAGAAAGGCTCGGAGTAGAGCTGCTGCTCCTCCACATCGAGAGAAGTCAACTGAGGTGGCTCGGGCATCTGTTTCGGATGCCTCCTGGACGCCTACCTAGGGAAGCGTTCCAGACATCTGGCCCTCGAGGAAGACCCAGGACACGCTGGAGGGACTATGTCTCTCGGCTGACCTAGGAAGGCCTCGGGATCCCCTGGAGGAGCTAGAGAAAGTATCTGGAGAGAGGGAAGTCTGGGGTTCTCTCCTGAGACTGCTGCCCCCGCGACCCGGCTCCGGAAAAATTAAAGAAAATGAATGAATGAATCTTAATATCACATCAGAGACTTGCAAAGATGTGTTCGGTGTGAATGAGCTCCAAGTCCTTGATCACACTGAATGTGCTTTTTGTGTTGAGAGGTGCCTTTTTTTAATGGTTTATTAATGCAATTTGCACACTGCTTATGCGGCCTGTATGCCTCGTGTTTTAACCGTTGCGCACTGTGCGCCTGCAACTCTGAGCTGGAAAAGCGTGATATGTCAATTGTGTCATTTTCATTCTCCAATCAAATGAAAGCAGAGGCAGAGGCGGGGTTTCCATTGAGATGACAGCAGTGTTTGTGTTGTCTACAGAGCCTTTTAAAGATGAAGGAAAGACTAGTGGTCGCTGTTACCAGTGTCCGGAGTTGTACGACTTCACAAATCTTGAATATCACAATATTATTAAATATCTGTTAAAGACTTTCAACTTGTAACAGTAAAGCAGGGATACTCTGTATCATAGCAATCGACTGATGAAAACACTCACAAATGAGCATTTTTGGAACAATATTCACGTTTCTGCAGTGCTACAGAATGCACTTATAAATCGGTGGATGGAAACACAGTTACTGACATCCATAGGAGGCAAAACAAATCCTATATAAGTCAATGATTACAGGTTTCCAGCTTTCTTCAAAAATATTGTGTTTAACAGAAGAAAGAAACCCAAACAAATGAAGGGTGAGTAAACAGTGACAGAATTTTGCATGTTGGGTGAACTATCCTTTAATAATAAACATTAGCAGGTAAGGATGTAACAGACAAGAGCCACATAAACACTCCATGAAAGAAACACACACACTGCCTTGCGCGCGAGTGACCTTTGAGGAGGAAGGATTAATTACAGCTGGATCACAACACACAAATCAGGTAAATCTAGCCCTCTAGAGGAACCGCAGGGAAAATGAAAACCACTGACAGGCCAGACACCAGTAGCAGAGCTGCTTCAGCTCTTTAGTTAAATGATATTTATCCGGTTTCCTTGCACTAATGCTTATTGGAGATCTGCATTCTTCTGTTGATGCGGAACAGTATAAAACACACCGCAGCAGTGTGAAGGAAAGCTGTTTTCAACACAAGCTGAATGTGTTGACTGACGATACTTTGATGTGCCTACAGTAAAATTGAACATAATTATATGATAATTTAAAGTTCATGTAAACCAGAAGTTGCTAAGACTTTTATTTCAGTATGCTGAGGTACTTCTGACTGAAACTGGAATATTGAGTATGAGGCGGGGCTTTCTTGTTGCGCATCATTCCCTCATAGCTAACTAACGGTAAGAGGGGTGTGGTCAAAATATTGTGGTTGAAGCGTCAAACTGACATCATCAGAGAAGGACCGCCTCCAAACGCAGAAGCTAATGCTCAGATTTTGATTGTTGATAACCAAAACAGTGCATTAACTTGCACATATTAATTGCTCACCTAAAAAACAACTACAGTATGTGCGCTTGTAAAATGAACATTGCAATGTAAAAATATTTTTACATCATTATTGAATGCTGTCATGTAAATTTGACTTTTTATCAAATTCTGTATCAAATGGTTCCTCAGAAATCATTCTGCGATGAAAAAAAGGATTAGTTACTTTAAAAACATGAGTAAACCTGTTGTAACTTTTAACTATTAAGTTGACTTTATACACATGTTCATTAAAGCAACAATCTTACTCACTTTTAACTTTTTTCACAATTTTTACATTGTGAAGCTAAATCATTATCAGTTATTGTTAGCACTAAGTTATTATTAGGCCCACACTGAATCTGCATGCGCAGAATTCCGCAGATTTTTAGCCCATCATTAATTCTGTTTATTTACTTGAGTTAATGTGTGTAATTCTAAATTTAATCAGTTTTTAAATTAATTTCAGTAATATTTATTGACTAACATGAAAATGTTCCTCTGATTTATGTATAATGCAGTTTGTACAGTAATAGTTTCTGTCTTTTACTATATATCTCATATGAGAGTCTTGCTTTGTTTACCAAATAAAGTGAATCTAATTGGATTTGCATTTTAAACATTAAATAAAAGTTAAAAAGGTATTATTTTTTATTTCACATATTAAGGTTTTTGTTATGATAATTCCAAAATAATTCCGCAGAAATCTGCAGATTTTGACCGAAATACTCAGCAGAAATGGCAAAAAACGTCAGCAGATTCCGTCTGGCGCTAGTTATTTTTAATGATTCTTATTTGTTATAATTATAGCTTAATATTTTTGTGGAAGCCATGATTTTTATCAAAATACTAGAAAAAAATAAAAAGCAACTTTTGTAACAATTGTTTTGTTTCTTTCATAAACTTTTTACTCTAACTTTTTAAAACTTATGGTTTTAACAAAATAATGACCCAGCTAAAATAAGTTTCCAACACCAATAACAACAACAACAAATGTCATAAGTAGTAAATCATCGTATCAAAATGGATCTGAACGCTGGAGTATCGATGCTGAAAATTCAGCTTTATCTCATTAAACTAAACTACAGTTTAAAACACACACATATAGAAAACTTATTTATATTTCACAATTGTTTATTAAAAAAATGCAGCCTTGGTGAGCAGGAGACATTTATTTCAAGAAACATCTTTAAAATTACAAAGATGACTACGTTTTCTAATGCATGACTAAAAGGTTGTGGTAAAACAAAACTATTTAACCAACTATTAGAGATCCAGAATTATTCATCACAATTAAAACTAGAATTCCATTAATTCAGTGTACCCATATCAGCCAGAAAATATGCCTTTATTGCACACACACTTGTTTAAACATGGTTTATAGGGACACTCCATAGGAGTATTTTATGTGGTAAAAGAATGCCTTTAATTATGACCCTACCCCTAAACCCATCCCTCACAAAGAATCTGTGCCAAATTTTCCATTTTAAAAGACCCCCGTTAAGTATGATTTTTAAGCGTTTTGAATTACAGGGATGCAAAGCGTGACCATGTAAACCAGCTTTCAAGAGTTCACACTTAGCTAATGATTGATAATAAAAGCTTGTTTGGTATGCTGTCCCGGGAGAGAGCCTTGAGCTTATTTGCAGGGCGAAAGGGGAGTTTGAGCTCAGGTAGATCTCGATAAACTCCCCCGGCTTATTTTAGCTGAATGATGGATATGGATGACTGAGGAGAGGTGCACTTAGAGCTTAGAGCTTGACTATGGTATCAATTTTGTGTGTTCAATATACTTAGGTGTGAGTTATTTGGACTGTGGGAGGAAACCGAGGAACCCGGGGAAAACCCACGTGAGCACGAGGAAAACAAGCAAAACTCCACACAGAAATGTCGTCTGGTTTAGTAGGGACTTAAACCAGCGGCATCCTTGCTGTGAGGCAAGCGTGCTAATCACTGGGCCGCTGTGTCGCCCATCTGAAAAGGAGGGAAAGTAGAGGTGGGTGGGTTCTTCAAGACGAAGATATTGAGATAAGAAAACTCTGGTTATTTATAGTGAGTTAGGAGTTGTCTGATTGGATAATCAATCATAAGCTGATGCTGGAACAGCTGAGAACAATATATAAACATACATAAACTTCACTTATAGAGTACAAATAATTCATACCCATGCATACCTGTCAACCCTCCCGCTTTTCCCAGGATTCTCCTGTATTTTACAATTATATCCCGCTATCATCCCGTAAAGTTATTTTCCCGTATTTCTCCCATATTTTCAATCAAAGGGAGGCAATAAACATTAAAGAGCTGATCCTCCCTATACGTAATCAATACCGCCGAACCACCAGGGGACGCCCCTTGCTCTTAAACGTGAATTTGTTCTGTGCTTTAATTTTATTTAGGCATGAAATAAATATAAAAACGGCGGGACTCCCTTGCTTTCCATTACAGGCGCCCCTCCTGTGCAATCCTCAAAACAGTTCAAGTAAGCCGTGCGTGACTGTCAGACGCACTCCATATTGATAAATAGATGCTGTTTTCCAAATGGATTCTGTACACGCGATTAGAAGCGGAGAATTCTGGGTGCGTGTTTGATCAGCCATATACACACAATAATGTCGATCTTTCGGTTTATCCCTTATTTTCACATCCCAATGTTGACAGGTATGTATGCATGTCATTACACAACTTTGTGTCCCTGTAAAACACATAAACCTGCACACACACACTTGCGCTCACACACACACACACACACACACAGACTTGGTCTTATATCCTGGTGGGCACTCTCATAGACATAATGATGGTTCTACTATACAAAACCATATATTCTCCTACCCTAACCCTAAAGCCAACCCTCACAGGAAACAGTTTTTACATTTTCAAAATACTTCATTCTGTCTGCTTTATAAGCACAATTATCCTCAATTTCAAGTCCCCATGAATCTGTGTGCATTCAGGTTTAAGTCCCAACCTGGACATAAAAGCAAGTACATATTGTATATGGTGGTGGTGGTGGTGTGTGTATGTGTGTGTTTCATATGTTGGAGAAAGAAGACTGGAAGAGTGGCAGATGGTGTCGGGGAGGATAAACCACAGATTACTGTCAGGACAAAAGTCAAGTCACACTCACTGTAATGCCAGATGTCCTGCTGATCTGACACACACATCCACACTGAGCCTGTCAACTAGCATGTGGCTCACAAACATGTGTGTGGACTGATGCCGAGATGCGTTTTGATGAATTGTTAATTATAAAGGAATGTTCAGCACAAAAAATGATCCTCTGCTTAAACATGGAAAGCTCATCACAATGCTAGGTTGATATGGGGTTGCAAATGTGTTCGAGTGTGACCCCTGGGGTGTTGCTAAGTAATTTAATAAACTGTTTGTCTGCTGTAATGCTGTGTTTTCTGTTTTAGTTTTAATAGATTTAATAGAACAACAACTAGCAAACCAATCAAATTGATTAAACAATTGAATTTTGTCAAATCTAATCAAATTTAATTGAAACATAATGCGTTGTTGAAGTGTTGTACAACAAATGTTTCAAATGAATACACTGTGGAATAACTGTGTGACGTTTCTTAGAAACAATTTCCATTCATTCATTCGTTTTCTTTTCGACTTAGTCCCTTTATTAATCTGGGGTCGCCACAGCGGAATGAACCGCCAACTTATCCAGCACATGTTTTAAGCAGCAGATGCCCTTCCAGCCACAACCCATCTCTGGGAAACATCCATACACACTCATTCACACCCATACACTATGGACAATTTTAGCCTACCTGATTCACCTGTACTGCATATCTTTGGACTGTGGGGGAAACTTGAGCACCTGGAGGAAACCTACGCGAACGCAGGAAGAACATGCAAACTCCACACAGAAACGCCAACTGATCCAGCCAAGGCTCGAACCAGCGACCTTCTCGCTGTACACCTCCCCCTACCCTAAACCCAACCATCACAGTAGTATGGGGGATACCTTAGTCGGCGGTACAATATCCAGTATGTAGATGACGATTGCCTACACCTTCCCCTACCCTAAACCCAACCATCACAGTAGTATGGGCGTTACCTTAGTGGGCGGTACAATGTCCAGTACGTAGATGACGATCGCCTACACCTTCCCCTACCCTAAACCCAACCATCACAGTAGTATGGGCGTTACCTTAGTGGGCGGTACAATGTCCAGTACGTAGATGACGATCGCCTACACCTTACCCTACCCTAAACCCAACCATCACAGTAGTATGGACGTTTCCTTAGTGGGCGGTACAATGTCCACTATGTAGATGACGATCGCCTACACCTTCCCCTACCCTAAACCCAACCATCACAGTAGTATAGGCGTTACCTTAGTGGGCGGTACAAGGTCCATATTGGACCTGGTCCAGTATGTCATCGTGATTACAGACTGCAGCGAGGACATCTTGGCATTTTCTAGCAAGTAGCAACATTGGACATGTGACCCTAACTCTAACCCTAACGGTCTAGAAGTGCTGGTCTGAGCGTGCAGTTGAGTCTCAGGGTCTGCAGCTTTATAATGCTGAACTGTATTGTCGCCTCACGTCTGGTTCTGCCTGGACCAAAAAGATGTGTATAAACACAACAAATGGATGAAAGCCGGCTGAAAAGAGATTGTGCGTTCTGCACCTGCATTGTGAGATGTGTCTTTCTCCACCTGTGGGTAGAAGTAGTCAATTTTTTCATCATAAAGGGAAACCAGAACTTCTGACAAGGATAAACAAAGCAGTTAGTACCATTATAAGAGTAATTGTCACTCACCACTGAAGGATTTGCTCCTGGAAAGTGTCTGATCATCTAATAATCCATATTGTTTGCAAATATTTGAGAAATGTAGTGAAATTACAACCGGCCTCTTTGTGTTCCTTCTTGGCTTAAACTGTTTACTTGCTTCGTCACTTTAGTGCGACACACTCACACCCTAATTTGCTGCTTAATAACCAACTTGAGCGCTTTCTTTAGTCAACGCCAATTGTACACAGAATGAGCACAATTGAATCAGGCCAATGAGCTCTGATGTTAACACGTGGAAAACACACCAAACCAATTAGACAGACCAACAAAGACCAACAGCCGACATCGAGGTGTGTTGTCATTTAGAGACAATACACCCCAAACACATTAATAAACCGTTTGACTTCATCCAAAGAAAACTCTCGGAATACCGTCAGCAGGAAAGTCAAATGGTAAAATCTACATCAATAAACAGAAATCCTCAAACGCCTCATGTTGTGTACAGGATTGGCCAGTGAAAGAAACCACACATGATAACAGAGCAGCTCATTCTCCCAGCTGCTCTAGACATGGTGTCAACTAAGCTGAAAGAGAAAAGAGCTGCAAAATTGAAAACTATCTCAGCTGCGCACTGGTTAGAGAGTTTCCCAATGGTTTGAGAGTTGGACTTGGGATCCAAAGGTCACAGGCTCGAGACCTGTCACCAGCATTGAAGAGTGAATAAAAATCCACCTCAATACAATGGCTGAGGTGATTCCCTCATGAACCCCTTACTGCTTCCTGGGCAGCCCACTGTTCATGAGTGTCTGTTCACAGGTGTAAGCCACTTTGGATAAAAGCATTTACTAAATGCATAAATGTAAATGTCAAATGATACACACTCATTCATACACAGTGGCCAATTTTGTTTAACCAATTCCCCTATTGCGCATGTCTTTGGACTGAGGGGAAAACGAGCACCAGGAGGAAACCCACGCTAACACAGGGAGAACATGCAAACTCACACAGAAATGCCAACTGGCCCAGGCAGGACTTGGCGACAGTGCTAACCATTGAGCCACCTAGACCAACTACCTATGTCTTACAAATAATTATATATTTTGAAGAGCCCAAGGATCCCGCCAGGTCAATTAGCCTGTAAGAGGGTCCAAGATCAGGTAGGTCTTGAGAGCTCCCTTTGATAAAGGAAGAGATGGGGTGGAAGAGAGGATTCATCCAAAACAAAGTTTAAAAACTTTACTTATTGGAAATGTAGGTGGTAACAGCAGTAGCGCTTGACTAACAAAAAGCACTAAAAGGTGATAAAGTGCAGAAATCTGCCAAGTGTTTGCGATTATCTGCATGTGTCCAAACACTGAGATGTGAAGATCCGCCTGTCACATGCTTCTGCTTATGAAAGCAGAGATCAGGCGTGTTGATTAACAGTAGCATTAACAGGATTTAAAGTGCCCTTCAGAAGACTAAAGCTCATTCTCAGGTTTGCTCGGTTGACAGAGCATGTGTTTCTCCAGAACGAAGGCTGTCAGGAAACTCTGCAATCCGGTCGGTGCCCTGAACCCTGGCAGAACTGACGCTAATTTGTAAGCAGTAATTACTGTGAATAAACATGGTAATTTCTAAATACACAGTAGAACTGCACCACTATGAACAACGCCTCCCATTGCATGACTGCATTAATGTTATTAGCAGGGCACCACAGTTCAGCCAGTTAGCTTTAGCTAATATGAGCCCCTTTTCTATTCGATTTCTATTTCCTTCAGCTTAGTACCTTTATTCATCAGGGGTCTCCACAGTGGAATGAAACGCCAACTTATCCAGCATATGTTTTACGCAGCGGATGCCCTTCCAGCTGCAACCCAGTACTGGAAAACACCCATACACACTCATACACTATGGCCAATATAACACGAAATTTTGAGTTTTTTTATAAAAGCATGACGGTAAAACACGAACACGGTTATAAATATATTTAAACATGTGCTTGTTTGTTGTAAAAATTTGTAGTAATGACAAAAAAATACAAATTTGTGGCTCTGCTTACTTCCGGGTGCAGCGAAACTGTCGCTGTAGCTGGTGCATTCTGGAAAATTTTCTTACCCCTTGGTAGCGAGTGTGCTCCTGAAAAATCTTCGTTCGAAGGGGTGTATGCCCCTTCCCCTTAGCCCTACGCCTTCAAGCTAAAGAGAATTGGGACACCACTACCCCTTTACATGAACATGCAAAACGAGGGGTTAAGGGGTAGAATTGGGATTGGGCCTAAGTCGGGTCCAACAACTTAGCAAATAAAATATATATTTTTTATTAAGTGCTTAATTTTGATTCAGCATTTGTTTTTACCGCTGTGACTGTCTCGTGTGCACATCAACGCGTGGTGTGCGTGCACGTGCAAACGGCAGTTCTGCGTAAATGGGTGTGCAGTTTTACAAATCTACATTTGTTTACCGACAGTTTGAGCTACTTATCAGAATTTTGGAAATTATCAGCCTGACAATATTTAATCTTATGATTTACCCAGAATATAAAAATACATATAAACACATTTAGAGACTTTCAACCAGCACTTCAAAACATGTTGAAGACAATCACCTACTGCACCTTTAAGTCAACAAATCACTTTCAAAGCAATGCCTTTACTCAGTTAATTAAGCAAAGTCTAACTAATTGCTATAAAAGCAACGGGCTTACTCACATTTTAAAATAAAGTCAACTAATTGCTTTTATATTGTAAGGTCCACCCAGTTGGCCCAATGAAGGTGTCCGCTGGTGGATGAAGGTTCACTGCCTGCTCGGTCTTTCCAGTGTACAATGTTGATTCACTTTAAATTGAACTAATATCTGACTCCAATTTGAATATGAGGTGGTTTAGAATATTAATATATTTATCTTTCACTTTATCTGACTCCAATCATAAAACATTAAGAAGATTATATCAATATATAATTTAGATAAAAGTTTGAACCTTTTGTCTTCACTCGTGACTATTACATTTGCTCATTCCGGTGCTCATGTCGCTTAGAGGAATCGCCCCGGCTGATGGCGTCCCTCACGGTCACACTCTTGTCAGTCTTGATTATTAAACACAGGTAATTGACTAATACTTTTAGATGGCCGCTCCCATGCTTGCTCATTCTAAAGTATTTTGATTAATCCCGCTTAGATGTACACCCCTGAGTAAAGACAATATCATTTCTAATCAGAGGGCCATTATTATAAAATGTAACAGACTACTGTACTCTACAATAATTTTGGTTTAGCCAAGCCCTCGGTTTTTCCATGTTTTTTAGTTTAGTTTATTTGTTTACAGGGTCATGAGGTTGTTCAAAAGGGTGCTACACTCCAAAAAATACTTAGTTTTGCTCGTTTAAGCTACTTATTTAAAATGAGCTGAAACGACACAATTCTTTTTATGTTCAATCTACATACGTTTGTTAAAAGTGTTAACTTAATTTGTGTTGGGACATCATGAATAAATTGTGTGGAACCCTGCATTTTTTACAGTGTATTTAGTTTCTATGTGCGATTTGATTGGACAGGAATCACAGGACTGATTTTTCCTCTCAGCCAATCAACATCGACAAGAAAAAATAAAGTAGTGAGAGAATTCCAAAATAGTAGGAGTAAAAGTACCGATACTGCACAAAAAATGTGCTCAAGGGAAAGTAAAAGTACACATTTATAAAACTACTTGTTAAATTACAATTCCTGAGAAAATCTACTCAATCACAGTAATTTGAGTATTTGTAATTTGTTAATTTACACCACTGATTGTTAGTTTTTTCAAACAAAATTTTTTGAGAAAATTAATTTTATAGATAATAAAAAAACAAAAAACTATGCCATTTCAAGAGTTCACACTTAGATAATGCTTAACAGAGATAGCAGATTTGGCATGCTGTCCCGGGAGAGAACCATGAGCTCGGAGATAGATGAGCCCAAGGTTCCCGCCTGGTCAATGAGTGTTAGGAGGGATACGAGATCAGGTGTTTCTCGAGTGCCCCCTTAAACTCAGGGCAATATCTGATAGATTATGTATGTATGCATTAAGTGCTTATGACTGTATTACAATGCATGTTTTTAGACTGTGGGAGGAAACCAGAGGACCCGGAGAAAACCTACGCAAACACGGGGAGAACATGCAAACTCTGCGGAGGGAGCGCCGACTGGCTCGATTATAATTTGAACCTGTGGCCTTCTTGCTGCGAGGCATCAGTGCTAGCCACTGAGCCACCATGTTGCCCGATCATAAAAGAGGATAAGGGTTGGATAGTGGGAGTGGGGGAGGGTTTTCCAAAAAACGAAGATATTGAATAGAGTTAAGGAAGGGTATTTATAGTAGTTTTGGATTGATCTGATAGGCTAGCTAATGATTAGCGATGAGGATCAGCTGTAGTCGATCATATCATGTGCTCCTTTCGACATTAGTTTGTGAAACTTCACTTTGTTTCCTAAAGTAAATATAAAGTATTCTGATTTAGAAATGATTCAATATTTGTAGTGAAAAACTCCATGAATCTGACAGAACATCATTTTTACAGCATATTCAGTGTATGTAATAATTTTTCTGGAATTTTAAATGCACAGGCATATTTACACAGAACTGAACTGGCTCATAGTCATAACCCTGAGGAGACCTCCAGTATATTAGCTCAGAAACCTGAAACAGTCGCTGTCATGAATCAGACCTGGAGCCATCAGTAGAGCAGTCTTATCTCCACTCTGACTGATCCGCATGTGTTTTGAGGCTCGTGTGGTCTTCATGCCAAAGAAAAGAGTGCCTGAGCTCAACATGTTCTCTGTAAAGGGAAAAAGCTCATTTGCCAAACGCACGTCTCTCTCTAACGCTGCGCAACATTAATCACAGGAGAGCTCAGTTCTGATGGTGCCGTTTGTTTCCTCACCATGACAACAGTACAGGCGGATTCAGACTTGTTTGTTCATACAGTGAGCAACATTCACTAAGAGATCGTCACAGCACACATAAACACATGCAAAAGCCTGCTGTTTTGCGAGTTGGTGTGCACGATCACATTTACGCCCTTTATTTAGTCATGAGGTGTTAAACGTCGATGGAAAATGTGAGCAAAAAGCATCCCGGTGTGCACAGGGCTTTAAGTGTGTTCTGTGTGCAAGTCTAAGGGCTCAAATTTAGCAAGTGCATGGTCTATAGTGAATAGTGCAGATGCACTTTTGCAAATGCCCTTTTACTGTTTTAAGGAAGGGAAAATAGTTGTTGCACCCAGCGCATGATTTAAACAGGTTCTGCTTATTCTCCTAATGAGTTATGGGTGTGTTTTGGAAGTAATGTGGGTTAAACCAATCAGAGCCTCATCCCTATTTCCTTTAAAGCCAAAGTCACACTAGAGTTTGAGCTTGCGAACGTACGGCGCTGTGTAAAGGGGCGGGATTAAACAAGATGATTAGACATTTAGACATTTAAAAAAGCGAGCGATTGCTCTATGTTTTAAATTTCTGTTCAGAGAGGTCATGTTTGATCCTGGATTGGTCTCACGCAGTCAAGTGATGCGATTTAACAGGTCAGAGTTCACCAAGCTTGAACTTTGCACCGCAGCAACCTGCGAAACTCTGACGAATGACCCTGCGTTTCCGGTCTGAAGCATTCGTGTGCATATGAATGGAAGTCGATGGGGAGAAAAGCCCAGTGTGACCGCGGCTTAAGAGTGAGTTGCCATTTACTATTTACATGGCAGACTCTGTAAGCAACAAAACTGAATGCTTCAACTAGCAAGGAAACGGATCTGCTTATATGTAAAGTTAAGGAGCAGACCATCTACAGAAGAAATCTAAATCCACCAAAGCCCTTGAGGTGAAGGAGAAGGCAGCGTTTTTTATATTTATGCAGACAATAATTAATACATTTTTCATATTTAATGAGATTTGTGTGCTGCTGCACATCCCTGTGTGAGTAATAAGCAATGTGTATGCACGTTTTGGACCTGCCTATCACTAACATTCTCTTTAATTAGCAAAATGCTAAACTGCAATATTGACTTTATACCAAGTTGCATTCGTGCCATTCACTATTTACATAAAGACTTTGTGAGCCAAAAAACGAAATGCTTCACTAGTGAGGAAACGGATCTGCCCATGTGCAACGTTAAAGAGCAGACCATCTACAGAACAAATCGAAATCCACCAAAGCCCACTGAGGTGAAGAACGAGGAGCCAGTGATTTTTATATTTATGAAGAAAATAATATTATTTTTCCTTTATTTTTCATATTTAAAGAGATTTGTGTGCTGCTGCACATCCCTGTGTGTGTAATAAGCAACGTGTACACGTGTTTTGGACCTGCCAAACACTAAAACGCTCTTTAAATTAACAAAAAAACTGCATCATGGGCTTTAAATCAGCTTTTAGTTGGTCAATGGTGTGGTTATTGCAATGGCTATTTTATTTTCCTCAAAATAGAAACATGTAAGACGTGTTTGGCTCGAGGTCCCCGCTGATCTCCTGCTATATGATATTAAATCAGCGCCATATAATAAAACACTGTGTGATCTCAGCTTGGAATATGTTTCTAAAATAAGTAGATATACAAGCTAATGGCGGAAAAACTACGCAAATACAAATACGACGCAACATCTGGTACTAGGCTAACGCCGCCTCATCTTCGAGTTCCACCATCACCCGATCGCAGGTGACCTCATCCCCTCCAGACAGTCCAGAGAAAACGGATTTGATGGACTTTAAATTGGAGATTCTTCAGTCGCTAAAGGCTGAAAAATGAACTTGCTGATGATTTCAGCTTCCTTAAAAATGAAATACAAGCGGTCAAAACTGAAATAGTAAATAACACGGTGGCGATACACTCTGAGATAGACCAAATGAAGAATACAATCAAGGAAATGGAAGGCGGGCTATCAACATGGTCAGTGACAACTTTGCAAACAGTGGTAACCGATTTAAAAGCAGAGATGATTGAAAAATGTGAAGACATGGGGGGAAGAATGAGAAGACACAACATTGGGATACTGGGCGTAGCTGAGACAGAGGGATCTCAAATTCTATGATGTCTGTGCTAAGAGAATCACTACAGATGGAAAAAGATGTACTTGTGGACCGTTCGCATAGAAGTCTTGCATGGAGATGCTAGGACAGTAAGCCATGGGCCATCGTGGCTAAACTTCATTAAAATAGAAACATGTCAACAAACGCCTAAACACATCTCCTTTTCAGACCAGCACACCCATCGCCACTTGCGTTGAGTTTGATACCACATTGCAACGGGTGTATGATAGGGCCTTAAGTGTGTGAGTGTAAGTGTGTGTCTGTGTGTGAAAACTCGTTTGCATTGTGGTGAAATTAAGCTGTACTTACGGTCAGAGCTAAAGTCGTCGACGAGAATAATCTCCAGTATCAGATGAGGTGGGCTTCTCATTAGTACACTGAAAAAAAGAGGATAAGAAGAGATAAATGCTTTCCTGTAGCATTTAAACTGATTCTCACAGCACCAACAACACCGAGATTACGAGTTTCATTTACATGGAAAGCGAGAGCTGAAAAAATGTGCCAACTGCAGCTTTAAGTGTGAACCGAATGTTCAATCATTCAATCACTCTCAAACGGATCATTTCAAGCAGCGTTTACTGGCTTATAAAATATACATAAGCTTGATTTTGAGGAGGAGTATGAAATATACACAACCCCAAGCCACATTTTAGTGTACAGTTCTTCAAAAACATTAATAGTTTAAAGAATATATCACATAAAGAACTGTTTGTGGAACCATCAAGGGAACAAGGAACATTTCCATTAAAGAGTGTTTAGTTTAAGTGAGGAATAACTGGGGACAGGCCATTGAATTATTAGAAATATAATGCATATGTAGCTGATCGGGCCGTCGCACCTCAGGTGTGCATTATTTTCTAATAATTCAATGGTCAAATATTCTTCTTATGCTATGGTTTCTACACCTAAAGATAGTGACTACGTTTACATGGACATCAGTAATCGAATTATTTGCTTTAATCTAATTAGGAGAATAATAAGACTAAGGCGTTTAAATGAGTTGCTTTTTGAATGTTCCTTTCATGATCGCGTTTTCCATGTTATAGCGCATAATTCGATTAATTGTGTCACCGCACTATCCGCATTTTCTACGAAGTTTCATGTTATTTTGAGTGTTTCATTTTTAATTTGTTGACTTTAACTGCAGTTTGGCACTTTCACTTTCATTCAGGAACATTTCATGCATGCCCCCCGTGACAAACTATGAACTGCTGGAAGAGTTGTTTTAATGGAAGTTCATACCGCATGCTGAATGGAAGAAAAAAAAAACCTTTGCATTTCACGATGCAGGTGTCTGTGGTCTGCACTGACTCGGTATGTGCAAAGAGTGTCAAACAGCCATGAGTGTGTGTGTGTGTGTGTGGACTATCCTGTCGCAAAGCGCGGCGAAAAGCCCTACATGACGGTAATAGTTTGATTAAGGTGTTCACATGTCTGCACTGCACTTCAATAATGCGACTATAATCGGCATACTCCACATGTCTTAATTCCATTTCTCTTTAGTTCGATTATGACATTAATCTGATTACTTAATCAAAAAATCGCTGTTTACATGGTCGATTCTTAACCAGAGTATTGTCTTAATCGCATTAAAATCGTAGTCAGTGTTCAGAATATTTTTTTTTTGAAATTTGTAAAGTTTTTCCCCCTCAAACTGCTCCTGTGTGTAGCGCTAGTATCTTCTCCAAAGCCTTCTGTTGTGTTTTGATGTGATTTTTGACTGCTGTAGCTGTGAAATAATCGAAATTATTCAGAGTAGCTAACCTATAATGCAGTCAAAATTATAGTTACACCTTACTAGTACTGAGTTGGACCTCCTTTTGCCTCCTTTTGGTGCCTCCTGTACTCAGGTCATTTGAGTACAGTGTATTCATTGTCATGTCCAAGAAACCAGTCTGAGATGATTTGCACTTTATGCCATGGTGTGTTATCTTGCTGGAAGTAGCCATCAGGAGATGAGTACACTATGGTCATAAAGGGATGGACATGGTCAGCAACAATAGTCATGTAGGCTGTGGCATTGACACAATGCTCAATTGGTACTAATGGGCCCAAAATGTGCCCAGAAAATATCCCCCACACCATTACACCACCACCACCAGCCTGAACTATTCATACAAGGCAGGATGGATTCATGCTTTCATGTTGTTGATGCCAAATTCTGACCCTACCATCCGAATGTGACCAGGCAACTTTTCCCAATCTTCTATTGTCCAATTTTGGTGAGCCTGTGTGAATTGTAGCCTCAGTTTCCTGTTCTTAGCTGACAGGAGTGGCACCCGGTGTGGTCTTCTACTGCTGTAGCCCATCCGCCTCAAGGTTGGACGTGTTGTGTGTTCAGAGATGCTCTTCTGCAGACCTCGGTTGTTACAAGTGGTTATTTGAGTTACTGTTGCCTTTCTATCAGCTGGAACCAGTCTGGCCATTCTCCTCTGACCTCTGGCATCAACAAGGCATTTGCGCCCACAGAACCGCCGCTCACTGGATATTTCCTCTTTTTCAGACCATTCTTTGTAAACCCTAGAGATGGTTGTGCGTGAAAATCCCAGTAGATCAGCAGTTTCTGAAATACTCAGACCAGCCCGTCTGGCACCAACAACCATGCCATGTTCAAAGTCACTTAAATCACCGTTCTCCCCCATTCTGATGCTCGCTTTGAACTGCAGCAGATCGTCTTGACCATGTCTACATGCCTAAATGCATTGAGCCATGTGATTGGCTGATAAGAAATTTGCGTTAACGAGCAGCTGGACAGGTGTACCTAATAAAGTGGCCGGTAAGTGTATAAATGCACCTACTGTAGCATGAAAAGCATCAGTGCTGATTTGACCTAATTGAGTAGGATTGTAGTGGTAGAATCTGTTCATCATACATTTAAATATGTTTGTAGTAAATGTTGCAGCTGTGTTTTTAAAACATTAACCTTAAATACAATATAGAATAGCACATCACAGCTAAAATGATAATCAATTACGTTACGTTGAATATGTGTTGTCACCTCTTAATAGTGCGCAGCAGGGTGGAGCGAGCCTCATTGTGGAACGTGATGATGATGCTGGTGGGCGGCAGGTCGGGGTCAAAGGTCATGGAGGCACATCTGTGAACGCAGACACACAGACAGGAGTGTCAGGACTTTCACTGTCAACAGCAGGACGCTATTAAACACACTGAAGACCAGCACACAGACAATAGCATTAAGGAATGCATTTAAAACAGCCTTGCAAAAATGTGTTAAAGGGACAGGCAGTTCACCCAAAAATGAACATTCTGTCAGGGCGAGCATGACTTCTTCCAAACCATTACCAGTTTTTATTTTCTGTTGAACACAAAAGAAGATATTCTGCTGAAAATTGGTAACCTCTGACGCTCACAGCAGGGAAATCCAATATTCTCCAAATATCTTCTTTCATGTTCAACAGAAATAACACAGGTTTGGAATAGGCAGCTAGCTCTCTGCAACTCTCACATGGTCGCCCACTGAAGCTAAGCAGGGCTGCGCCCGGTTACTACCTGAATGGGAGACCACATGGGAAAGCTAGGTTGCTGCCGGAAGTGGTATTAATGAGACCAGCAGGGGGCGCTCAACCTGTGGTCTGTGTGGGTCCTAACGTCCTAGTATATTGATGGGGACACTATACTGCTCAGTGAGCGCCATCTTTCAGATGAGACGTTAAACCGAGGTCTCTGTGGTCGTTAAAAATCCCAGGATGTCCTTCGAAAAAGAGTAGGTTTAGCCCTGGCATCCTGGCCATATCTGCCCACTGGCCTCTGTCTATCATGGCCTCCTAACAATCCCCATACCATAATTGGCTTTATCACTCTGTCTCCACTCCACCAATTAGCTGGTGTGTGGTGTACGGTCTGGCACAACATGGCTGCTGTCGCTTCATCCAGGTGAATGCTGCACACTAGTGGTGGATGAAGAGATTCCCCCCAATGTGTAAAGCGCTTTGAGTGCCCAGAAAATCGCTATATAAATGTAAGGGATTATTATTATTATTATTAACTAGGTAAAGAGTGCGTAAATCATAAAACAATTAGGCATTTTTTTGGGTAAACTACCCCTTTAAGCAGAACTAGTTTGATCAGAAATGTTATCATCAAACTGCTTCGAAAGCCTCCTTATTTCTTCTTGATTCCATATTTCAGCACATTGATTGGTTCTAGTTGATACTGAATTTGTGTTGTGAGTCAGATTGATCCCCATTGGTTTCCATGCAGTTGCCAAAACAAAATTGGAAAAAACCTTAGCTTGACAAAAAAATGTAGCTTGTCAAAGACTAAAACATGACATATTCAAAACTGACTCCAATTTTGAAGGTTCATAACTACTGGCTGAATAACTACTGGGAGATCTGGGCTTTCCATGTTTTATTACACCTCCCTTTCTTCATCTGTTCAATACTTGTGTCACCTCATCGTATTACACAGAACTTTGTTTGTAAAACTTAATTTTTCATTGATTATAAGGATTTCTTTGATTGTTACCAACATCTGGTAAAAAATCCAAGTCAACAGCATCTTTATATACATATATATATTAATTCAATTATTTTCTTTTCGGCTTAGTCCCTTTATTAATCTGAGGTCGCCACAGCAGAATGAACCGCCAACTTATCCAGCATGTGTTTTACGCAGCGGATGCCCTTCCAGCCGCAACCCATCTCTGGGAAACATCCACACACACACTCATTCACACTCATACACTACGGACAATTTAGCCTACCCAATTCACCTGTACTGCATGTCTTTGGACTGTGGGGGAAACCGGAGCACCCCGAGGAAACCCACGCGAACGCAGGGAGAACATGCAAACTCCACACAGAAATGCCAACTGACCCAGCCGAGGTCATATATATATATATATATGTATGTATGTATGCATAAATACAGTTGAAAGCAGAAGTTTACATACACTGTTTAAAAAGGCACATAACCATTTACAAAAACGTCAGATGTTAATGTGACTAAACTTTTTCTCTTTTAGGTAAGTTAGGATTATCAAATTAGTTTCTGTTCTGCTTAACAGCAGAATAATGAGAGAGAGATTCTTTGAGAAATTGTTATAACTTTTCTTGAAAGTCAAGTTTACATACAATAGGATTATTACGCCTCTGAAAAAGCTCAGATGATGGTGTCAAGGTTTTGGAAGTTTCTGATTGGCTAATTAACAACATTTGAGTTAATTGGAGGCACAACTGTAGAATAGTATTTAAGGAAAACCTCAAACACACTGCTTCCTTGTGTGACAACATGGGAAAATCAACAAGCCAGAATCAACAAAAAAGACAGATTACAATTTGCTAAATTACACTGGGATAGAGAATAATTTTTGGAGTCATGTGCTGTGGTCTGATGGAACTATGATTGAACTGTTTGGCCATAATGAGCAGTGTTACATTTGGAGGACAAAGAGGAAAGCTTACAAGCTTAGAAACACCAGTTTCGGAGCGGCAGCATCATGTTGTGGGGCTGTTTTGCTGCAGGAGGGACTGGTCCACTTCACAGCATAGATGGCATCATGAAAAAAAGGACATTATGTAGAAATACTGAAGCAAGGAAATTAAAGCCAGGAAATTAAAACTTGGCCACAAATGGGTCTTCCAAACAGACCATGACCCGAAGCATACTGCCAATGTACCAACAACAGAGTGAATGTTTTGGAGTGGCCATCACAAAGCCCTGAACTCAATCCTATAGAAAATTTGTGGGCAGAGTTGAAAAAGCTTGTGCGAGCAAGACAGCCAGCAAATCTGACTCAGTTACACCAATTCTGTCAGGAGGAATAGGCCAAAATTCCTGCAAACTGTTGTGAGAAGCTTGTGGAAGGATACCCAAATCATTTGACCAAAGTCATACAGTTTAAAAGCAAAGCTTAAAAATACCAATGAAATGTGTGTAAACTTTTGACTGTCTAGAAATTAATAAAAATTCTCAAAATACAAATTCTCATTATTCTGGCATTGAGCAAATGTAAATGATTTAGGTAATCCTAACAGACCTAAAATAGTAAAGGTTTAGTAAGATTTACCATCAGACATTAAAAAATGGTTATGTTCCTTTGTTTAGAGTGTATGTAAATCAATGGTTTCCACCTTTTTTCAAAATATCTTCTTTTGTGTTCAACAGAAACTCAAAGTTTTGAAGTAAATTAGATTTTTGTGTTAACTATCCCTTTAAATACCATTTATACTCATAGTTATATGCACATCGGTGTACAAATGGTCACTACAAATCAATTTATTTTCATAACTTTTGGTGTTTGGGAACTTATTTCATTTTTAAAAAAATATGAAACTGAAAAAACGTATTAATTGAAAATGAACAAATGGCCATCTTACCGATAGTGGCGGGTGTCTCTAATGGCGCGCTCACTGCCTAGCCGGTCGCTCTCCTGCAGGTTGAAGGCATGCTCCCTATAGGGATCTTCACCTGCTCTCAGCTGCTTACTGGACAGAAACGCCTTTTCATCAAACAAGCCCAAGAGCTGACCCTGCTGCTCCAGCTGCGACGCATGAGTTACCTGACACACACACACACACACACACACACACACACACCCACAGTGCATTAGAGGTGATGCTACAGAGAGATGATTCACTTGAAGAGGCTCAGCTCTGCTCATTGAAATTACAGAAAGCACACTGTAACCAGGGTGCCAATTTCAAGGGGGTTTTGACCCCTCTAATTAATGCTTGAAACCCCCTGAATGTCGTCAAAATAACATGTATTTTGCTGTGATCTGTATCTTAAATAATATGACTAATTGAAATATTAGATCATATAAATATACATCAGACCACCCCTACAACGGTTCATACCATTTTGAATGCATAACCGAGTCTTTGCTAAATAAAATTCATTAGGTAACACTTTATTTTGATGGTTTGTTTGAGTATTAGTAGACTGTCTGCTTAATATCTGCTGATACTGCTCCTTCAACAGACATTTAACTGACTATAAGAAGCTTTTCAAGTACATGTCAACTTACACTAACCCTAACCACAACAAATTAGTTGGCATGTAGATGCAATGTAACTTAAATTCAACAAACGGACCATCAAGATAAAGTGTGACCTTTCATTCAACAGTTTAAAACCGGTAATTCTAGAGCACCGATAGACTCGCTTGTCATTTCAACCAACTTGTTCACAACTAAGACACCTTTTAGGTAAAAAAATAGCAGTTTGTTTCTACATATAGCCTAAAAGTAAAGTAAAACTAGCTGAATAGTTTGACCGAAATTAATGAAGTATTAATAAATTAGAGGTAATTTAAATAAATACATACATTTGAGTCCCTGAAGTATGTTGTTACTCATGTAATACATAAACTAACTTTACTGAAAAGCTGACCCCCACAGAATGTCAATGTAGAATTCACACACCCTGACTGTAAAGTTATTTTGGAGAAGTGCTAGTCTTTATCCTTATCTGTCGCCCCCACTTTTTGTACACAGACATAAAAATGACGTTCAAATGAAATGATTGGCAGTCTTTAACACTTTGATGCTTTAGCTGAATGTAGCTGAAGTGAAAAAAGCTCAATGAGTGAAATAAAACCAAAGCTGTGTGCCATTATGTTTATGATAATAATAAAACAATAAATGTATTTGTTAATATAATACATAAAATATGTATTTTACAAAACATGTTTTGGCCTAAGATTGACAAAGTCAAAGCTAAATATCTAATCAAACTATATTCCAAATTTAAATTTGATATCTCAAAAAACGAGCTTTTGGTAATATTTTGTTAGGCCGCAGTACCAGACATGACCACCAGATGACATTCAGGTTGCATTGGTGACTATACAAGAGCGCCCCCTATGAAATTATGAATTGTATTTTTTTTTTTCATTCATTCATACAGTCATTCATTCATTCAATTTCTTCCACTTTTCCGTGGGCCGGGTCGTAGGGGCAGCAGAACCCCAGACCACCCTCTCCTCAGACACTTCCTCCATCTCCTCCGGGGAGATCCTGAGGCCTTCCCAGGCCAGCCAAGAGACATAGTCCCTCCAGCGTGTCCAGGGTCTTCCCCAAAGCCTCCTCCCAGTGGGAGATATCTGGAACACCTCCCTAGTTGGCGTCCAGAAGGCATCCGAAACAGATGCCCGAGCCACCTCAGCTGACTCCTCTTGATGTGAAGGAGCAGCGGCTCTACTCCAAGCTCATCTATAAGGGTGCGCCCTGCCACCCTGCAAATGAAACTAATTTTGGTGACTTGTATCTGAGGTCTTGTCCTGTCGGTCATGATCCAAAGCTCATGACCATAGGTGAGAGTAGGGGTGTAGATTGACTGGTAAACCAAGAGCTTTGCCTTTCGGCTCAGCTCCTTCTTTATCGACCGCATAAAGGAGGAGCATTACTGCTGTATTTTTTTCATACTTTTGACAATTAAAAAAGTAGACATGAAATTATAAAGTACTAGTATAGACAGTTTAATAGTATTTGAGTTGAATTTAGCCCTATAAAAACATCTAAACATGTGGATTGCTGTAGCAAAGTAATGATTTACAACTCTAGTGAGCATTCTTGTTGCAAATTAATAAATAACTGTTGCTCAATGTTATCTATAAGTCACCAAAATCATTGACTAAGTATGGAAGCTAGATATTTTAAGCTTTTAAATGAAATATAGTTCATCAGGAATGCTTAATGTTTAGACTACGATATTAGGGTTTACAAATGTAACCGTGAATGGTCCCACAGATTGTAGGGTTAAGGTAAATGTGTTTAAACCTATTACTTTTCCTACATGACAAAAAACTGTGGTGAAATATGTATTCAGAAGTCAGACCTTTCCAACGATGTATGGTCTCTTATGATTAGATTAAGATTTAATTACAAACAGGTAATGTAAACTTAAGTGGTGGGATGGTGACAGTTGCCAAAAATGCAAATATCTTCTTAATTTACTTCATCAAGATGCAGGTGACTTTTTTTTCTTCAGCAGAACATTAAAGAGTTTTAGCTAAATCTGTTGTCTCTGGTGATTCTTATCATGGCAGTGAATGGTTATCCATCATTTAAAGCGACAGGACTACATTCGGTATGCATTCACACATACGCTGAAAACTATTTGCCAAGGATGTGGATTAAAGCTAATAACATTGTAAATAATGTTACATTTTTTACACAGAGTGATCATTTTGCATCACAAGTCACATTTTGCCACCAGGAGCCACAGGTATTGATTTGAACTCTTTTTTTATGTGTTTACTTTCACCACTCAGTGGATAGCACTGTCGCCTCACAGCAAGAAGGTCGCTGTTTCGAATCCCGGCTGGGCCAGTTGGCATTTCTGTGTGGAATTTGCATGCATGTTCTCCCCATGTTGCTGTGGGTTTTCTCCGGGTGCTCCGGTTTCCCTCAAAGTCCAAAGACATGCGATATAGGGGAATTGGATAAACTAAATTGGATAAGTTGGCGGTTCATTCCGCTGTCGCGACCCCTGATTAATAAAGAAACTAAGTCGAAGGAAAATGAATGAATTAGTTCATTAAAGATGTTCCTGCAGTTTTAGAATCCTCTACAAGCACATGTCGAACTGTGATTATTTTACCAAGAACTGTAGCACCCCTAGAAGATAGGGTGTCAAAGTGTTGATGTGCTGTTGAGGAACTCCCAGCTCAGAGTGACTTCACCTTCAGCAGAAAGTGAAAAATCGAGGTGTAAATACCTCTGTCTTCACTCCATAATCACTTTACGAGAGCAGCAGACGCTTATGGATGCGCTTGGCTGTCCACAGACCTGCTTCATCCAGAACTTCTATTCATAACCGTGCTGTGCTTTACTGCGGAAGTGTGATCACTGACACACACACACACACACTGCTTGCGTACAGTGTTTAAATTTTTGGGGGGTCTTCTGAAAATTGTTATTATTATTATTATTCCTTAAATTTATATAGGACACTCAACACAATGGGAGGGATTCTCCTCATCCACCACCAGTGTGCAGCATTAACCTGGATGATGCGATGGCAGCAATATTTCACCAGACCACACACCAGCTGATTGGTGGAGAGAAGACAATTATAATATGGGGATGGTTAGGAGGCCTTGATGGACAGAGACAAGTTTGGCCAGGATGCCAGGGTTACTCTTTTCAAAGGACATCTAAGTTTTTTTTTACGACCACAGCGAGTCAGGACCTCGGTTTAACGTCTCATCCGAAAGATGGCGCTCACCGAGCAGTATAGAGTCCCCATCAATATACTGGGGCGTTAGGACCCACACAGACCGCAGGTTGAGCGCTCACTGCTGGCCTCACTAACACCACTTCCGGCAGCAACCTAGCTCTCTCATGTGGTCTCTCATGCAGGTACTGACTGCCTGCAGCCCTGCTTAGTGCCCAGTGGGTGACCATGTGAGAATTGCAGAGAGCTTGCTGCAGACCAAAAAATATCAAGTTGCATTCATTCATAACATGCCGAAGCCACCAAAATGATTTTTGTCTCATGAATAAGATGAAAACCGAATCATGGATTTCACTGATTAAGGAACGCATACCTGGCAACTAGAGATGCCACAATTCTCAATACAATATTGAACCATTTGGTACGACATCCACGGTTCAATACGCGCTTGTGAATTGCTGTTTTTCCGGTTTTACGTTTAAATAATTTATGTGCGTTTTATTTTTCTCTCAGAATTGATTGTTTGTGTGTGCCTGTAAGTCTACGAGCTGAGATGAGGAAACTCCCCGCGAGTAAATATTCAATCACTATGCTCTGAAGTTAGGGGGCGCTCCACCATCATTCCACACTTTAACATGGCGAGTGGCGGAGAAGTGAGGCAGCAATATGAGGAAGCGCCGGTGTCTTTCAAATCCGTGATGTGAGGACATTTCAGTTACCCGTACAGACTAATCGAACGGAAACACTTCCAACATGACTGCACATCTGCGGCGCCATCACCCAGCAATATCACTGTCTGCAGGCAGAATAGCAGAGAAGGTAATAAAGGCCTCCAAAAAACAACAATCCCTCGCTGAATACTTCCAGCAAACATACCCGACACCCGAGGTTCCGAAAGACAGATAAAAATAACTAAGGCAGTGTTTAGTCTAATTAAAATGGTTTATTTATATTTACTCAAGTATAAATATGTTTATTTGAAATGGTCAATTTATGTTTATTAACTTCACATGCATGTTTATTTTTAACATGTAGGAGTTTATGTGTTGCCCAGTTTGTACATGGACTACCAGCAGCTGTGAGATTTCAGTGTTCATTTTTTTATTATACAATACACTAGGAACTAGTGTACCTTTCTTGGCTTTGGAGTAAAATAGAGGAGTATTGCAATAAATCGTTTTTATTTTTTCTCTTTCTTACTGTTCCTATTGCCTAAGCATAGAATAACAACAAAAAACACTTATGTGTTAAACTATCAGAACTGAACCGAAAACCGTGTTAAAAAACCGAGGTATGTATTTAACCATAAGCTGTATTGTGGCATCCCTACTGACAACCCAAAAAAACACTGCGAGTGAGTAAAACCATATTAAATAAGTAGAACATTAGTTATGCCCACAACCATAGATTTACATTATGGATGTGCAGCTCACAAATCTGCAGCAACTGCGTGATGCTATTATGTCAATATGGAGCAAAATCTCTGAGGAATATTTCCAGTAGCTTGTTGAATCAATGCCACCAAAGACTAATGCAGTTTTGAAGGCAAAAGGGGGTCCAACATAGTACTAGAAAGGTGTACCTAATAAAGTGTCCAGGGAGAATACAGTTGAAGTCCCCCTTTGTTTTTTTTTTATTTTAAATATTTTCCAAATGATGTTTAACAGAGCAAACAAATTTTCACAGCATGTCTGATAATATTTTTTCTGCTGGAGAAAGTCTTGTTTGTTTTATTTCGGCTAGAATAAAAGCAGTTTTTATTTTTTAAACACCATTTTAAGGTCAATATTATTAGCCCCTTTAAGCTATTTTTTTACAGAAAATGTCTACAGAACAAACCATCGTTATCCAATAACTTGCCTAATTATCCGAACCTGCCTAGTTAACCTAATTAACCTAGTTAAGCCTTTAAATGTCACTTTAAGCTGTATAGAAGTGTCTTGAAAAATATCTAGTCAAATATTATGTACTGTCATCATGGCAAAGATAAAATAAATCAGTTATTAGAGATGAGTTATTAAAACTTTTATGTTTAGAAATGAGTTGAAAAAATATTCTCTCCATTAAACAGAAATTGGGGGGAAAAAACAGGGGGGCTAATAATTCAGGGGGGCTGATAATTCTGACTTTAACTGTTTATCATTTAAAATGCATTAATGGTCATTACAACATTTTTTTAATTATTTATACTGATTTCACAGGATTTTTAATCAGGCGCTATAAATTTGACCTATTATAACCTCAGTGAACAGCAGGGGTAAAGGAAGTTAACGAGATTTATTTAAATTATAACAACAATACAATTACTGTACAACAACAAGTAATGTTTTACATTACTGTGAGGGGTAAATGTGGGGTTGTGGGAACTAGATTTGTGACAACAGATCAGTAGATTCAGTTTCAGCCCTGATAAGACACATCTGGCCTGTGCTGTGTGTGTCCGATTGGCTGATTACATGCAAACAAATGAACAAGCACAACTAAATCAGCAGAACTGCACAAACATCATCAGTTAGTGCCTGAGAGTAACATCTAAATGATGATGGAAAAAGTTTGACGAACACAAACACAGCTCGCTCAGATTTGCATAAATCTACTGGATTCACAAGCGCAGTTGTTTCTCTTCCTAAACCGCCGAGCACAAGAGAGATGCTGGAATTGATATTTGTGCGTTTGTTCTCCTCGTAAAAGATTATTAGCACTGCAAAAAAAGGCCACAGTGAAGGGAGGATCTGCTGTTTACTCAGGGCGAATAAATCAAAGTGTTGTGCAACAATGCTCCTGAGACCCTGTGCATTAAAAAAAATCAGCTTGAGTTACATTACAGCGATTCATCGCTACGCTTTTCTTTAAGCACTTGTAAATGCCAGCTCAGATTTGTTGGAAATTTGAGTTTATATTTTTGTGAAATTTTGTTGCATGGTACCAGGCCAATTTGACATATTATCAGAAAAGTGGCAAATTCATACGATTTAAATCGTTTTAAAAGAAGGTCTGAAACCTGAAGAATCTATCTAAAGGGCGTCACACAACGGATGCGCCGCGACAAGGCACGCACATGACAGTTGAGTAAAGTTAAGTATCGCACACCAGACGCACATATTCGCAGGCTATTTAAAACGAAACTAATCAGGTGGCGCTCTGTGGCGCGGCAGTAATACGAACAGTGTCCTGAAGGCCATCACACACCAGATGCACCACTCAGCGCTGCGACACGGCGGGCACATGACAGCTAAAAGTATTGCACACCAGACGCACACATTCGCAGGCTATTTAAAACTAAACTAATCAGATGGCGCTCTGTGGCGCGCAGAAATATGAACAGTGTCCTGAAGGCCATCACACACCAGATGCGCCACTCAGCGCTGCGACACGGCGGGCACATGACAGCTAAAAGTATCGCACACCAGACGCACACATTCGCAGGCTATTTAAAACGAAACTAATCAGGTGGCGCTCTGTGGCGCGGCAGAAATATGAACAGTGTCCTGAAGGCCATCCCACACCAGATGCGCCACTCAGTGCTGCGACACGACGGGCACATGACAGCTAAAAGTATCGCACACCAGACGCGCACATTCGCAGGCTATTTAAAATGAAACTAATCAGATGGCGCTCTGTGGCGTGGCAGAAATACGAAGTGTCCTGAAGGCCATCCCACACCAGATGCGCCACTCAGCGCTGCGACACGGCGGGCACATGACAGCTAAAAGTATCGCACACCGGACGCGCACATTCGCAGGCTATTTAAAATGAAACTAATCAGATGGCGATCTGTGGCGTGGCAGAAATACGAAGTGTCCTGAAGGCCATCACAGACCAGATGTGCCACTCAGCACTGCGACACGGCGGGCACATGACAGCTAAAAGTATCGCACACCAGACGCGCACATTCGCAGGCTATTTAAAATGAAACTAATCAGATGGCGCTCTGTGGCGTGGCAGAAATACGAAGTGTCCTGAAGGCCATCCCACACCAGATGCGCCACTCAGCGCTGCGACACGGCGGGCACATGACAGCTAAAAGTATCGCACACCAGACGCGCACATTCGCAGGCTATTTAAAACGAAACTAATCAGATGACGCTCTGTGGCGCGGCAGAAATATGAACAGTGTCCTGAAGGCCATCACACACCAGATGCGCCACTCAGTGCTGCGACACGACGGGCACATGACAGCTAAAAGTATCGCACACCAGACGCGCACATTCGCAGGCTATTTAAAATGAAACTAATCAGATGGCGCTCTGTGGCGCGGCAGAAATATGAACAGTGTTCAGAGTCGTGGCTGGGTGGACAACCGCCGACTTGTGGCGCCGGTGTGTGTAGCCTGATAGAAACCTATGTTTAGAATTGCTGCGCGTCGCCAAGCGGCGCTATTGGTGTGCGACCTGCTTGAGGAATCCTTGTAGCAAACCTACATGCGTGTTGTTTCAAGAAAGCAACCATTTATTTGTGTTGTGTTTTATTTTCATTTGTTTTTAATCATTTATTCTTCATGTAATTATTTTATTTAATCATATGATAATTAGTCATTTATATAATTATCATTATATCATTTTATTGATCAGTAGTTAATGATTTGATTATTGTTATTGTATAACGATGATTTGTTCTGTAGACAATCGAAAAATATATAGATTAAAGGGGCTAATAATATTCACCTTGAAATGTTTTTAAAAAAAATTAAAACTGCTTTTATTCTAACTGAAATAAAACAAATAAGCCTTTCTCCAGAAGAAAAAATATTATCAGACATACTGTGAAAATTGCCTTGCTCTGTTAAACATCATTTAGGAAATATTTAAAAAAGAAAAAAAATGTAAAGGGGGGCGAATAATTCTGACTTTAAAATATTGCATCACCAAAGATGATTGAGGTCATGTCCATGTGTTGTGCGATAAGTCCATATATTGATTTTTGTGACAGGACTATGTATAGTATGCAATCTTTCTAGTAAAATCCCACATTCTCCCTGAAGCCGGCAGACTACTGAGAAGTCAAATCTGAGCGTTTACTCTCTACCTGGTGAATGTGGAGTCAAACTGTGAAAAGCAAAACAAACAGCTGCTCCAGAAACACTGAACTGACTCAATCTGAACGGATTTGCCCTTTTCACGTTGTGTTTGTAGGATTCTGCAATAAGTTTATCAGAAGCAGATCTTTCTGACTGATATCAGTAGTCTGGCTTGGTAGTAGTATGGGACGATAACCGTTTTCAAGGTATACCGCGGTTTGGAAAAGTCAGGGTTTTAAAACCGTGCAAATTTTCTGCTATAGCCTTCCTAAGGTACGTGTACGACTTTTTTTTTACGTTTTGTTTTACGTTTTTTAGGACAACAGTATCTCCAGCAGAAAAAATATCCAAAGATTTTGTTTTAAATTGTAATGAAATCAGTGTTTTTGAAACTAATGAAGACAACAGAAGTCAATGATTCACTTTTTTATTATTCAGCCTGACATGTTTACTGCTCTAAAATATTTCAAATGTTTCTCAAAATAAAATATATTGGGTTTAAAAAGGGGAAAAGTTTATGTTTTTTATGCAGACATTTAAAAAGAATTTATTTTACAGCAGTAATCACAATACCGTGAAACCGTGATATTTTTATCCAAGGTTATCATACTGTCAGAATCCTACACCGGCCCATGTCTAGGTAGTACATTGCAAAAAATGCTTTACTTAGATATTTTATCTCGCTTCTAATTTAAATGTCTAAAAAATCTTAAATCAAGAAGCATTTTCCAGACAAGCAAAACATATTGTCTTGTTGTAATAAATAATATGCCAAAATTAAGTGAGTTGTTCCTTAAAATAAGTAGAAAAAAAATCTTGTCAAAACGGAAAAAAAATAACGATTGTTTTGCTTGTTTTAAGGAACAACTCACTTAATTTTGGCATATTATTTATTACAACAAGACAATATGTTTTGCTTGTCTAGAAAATGCTTTAGGACTTTTTTTTTACGATTTTTTAGACATTTGAACTAGAAACAAGACAAAATATCTAAGTAAAAAAATCATTTTTGCAGTGTATTCAAACAGAAATGAATTAAGGTTCAACATTTTTCAAAGCAGTACTACAGGAAATATTTTGCCTCCAAAGTTATCAGGATTTTGGCATGCTGCACTCTCAGAAATAAAGGTACGCAAGCTGTCACTGGGGTGGTACCTTTTCAAAAGGTACACATTTGTACTTGAAGGGTCTATATTGGTACTTCAAACATATATATTAGTAACTACAAATTTTAAGAGGAACACTTTTGTACTTTTAAGGTACTGTTATGGCCCGTTTCCACTGTATGGTACGGTGCGGTATGGTTCGGTTCGGTTTTATGGCCATTTCCACTGTAAAAGGCAGCCAAACCGAACTGTACCGTACCACTTTTTTGGCACCCTTTCGAAAGGGTACCAAATGGGCAGCTGAACGCTGATTGGTTACAGAGATACGTCACAAGCTCGTGGAGCTAGCCAGAATGAAAACAAAGGAACCGCCATGTTTTCAATACACAGCCAAGACAACTATATGCATATAATAACGATACATGGATGACCCGAAACTCAAACAAACCTTGTTGTTGTCTTGATGTACAGCCACAATGCCAAGAAGAACTAAATCTGCTGTGTCCTGTTGTTGCTTTACGAGGCCATCTAAAAGTGCGAGCGGTTTTCGCTTTCTCCAGGGAGCTCGCGATCGCATCTATATTTGATATGATGAACATCTTGAGCTGATGATAATAACGTGTGTGTGTTTATTCAAGTGTCTTTGACATCTGATCCATTCAGAAAAGAAAAGAACAAACGCGAGGAGAAGCCCGACAAAACACAAGAGCGAATTGTTTTCAGCAACCTTAATCATGAACAAACTCCCATGTTTATCATCGCCTTTTGGACTATTATGAACTCTGAATGACGGAATGAGTCTCTAACAGAGGCTACATGTGCTGCTGAAGATTACAGATACAGCTGAGAGGTTTGCTCTGACTGGGCTATATTGCGTGTTGATTTTAAACTCAAATAAGGACTAAATGTCAGCAGTGTGTAGTTTTTTCCTGTAATTGGTAACATATCGGAGACTGTAAGGGTCTGTATGTGTTTAAATATGTTCATTTATTTAGTTATTTTATACAATTACAGACGTTACAGTAGGCTATTTCGCATTGATCTGCAGTTGTAATCAAATCATGTTCATAGAAAGGTTAGTAATAAACATTTTTACACAAGTATTTGTGTTATAAAGCATCTGTTTTGTGAGAAGTGCTTCTCATATAATGTGAATGACCTGTACAGCTTTACTGTAGACATTTATTTGAGCGAGAATGACGTCGACTGAAACTCTGTCATACACCACACCCACCAAAAGGGTATCCTAGTGGAAACATAAGCCTGATAAAGGTGACCCGTACTGATCCGTACCGTACCAGTCAGTGGAAATGAGCCATTATGTACTCTTGAGGTATTAATATGGACCTTTTAGGTACAAATTTGTACCTTTTGAAAAGGTACCACCCTAGTGAGAGCTTGCGTACCTTTATTTCTGAGAGTGTGGAAATAGTTCACATAAAATTGATTTGCCCTTAAAAACAATTTAAAAGCATGTTTGTGTCACCGAGGAACTTTTCAGTGACGTTAAAAATAAAATGTTATAATCTAAATAGGCGATGCAGTGTGCAGTAGGTAGTGTTGTCGCCTCACAGCAACAACGTTGCTGGGTCGCAGGTTCGAACCTCGGCTGGGCTGGGTCAGTTGGCGTTTCTGTGTGGAGTTTGCATGTTCTCCCTGCGTTCGCGTGGGTTTCCTCCGGGTGCTACAATTTCCCCCACAGTCCAAAGACATGCAGTACAGGTGAATTAAGTAGGCTAAATTGTCCGTAGTGTATGAGTGTGAATGAGTGTATGGATGTTTCCCAGAGATGGGCATCCGCTGCGTAAAATCGTGCTGGATAAGCTGGCGGTTTATTCCACTGTGGCGACCCCAGATTAATAAAGGGACTAAGCCGACAAGAAAATAAATGAATGAATAATCTAAGTAAAGCTTTTTCCACAATAAAACACCTATAACCTGAAACTGCAAGACACAAACAGTCAATTCTGAGTGAAAATGTTAAATTGTGTTTTTTATGTGACCCTGAAGCACAACACATTGTTGATTTTCATTTTATGCCAAAGATAATTGGAATATTACCCTTGAGATCATCTTCCACAAAGACATTTTGTAAATTCCCTACTGTAAATATATGAAAACTTTATTTTTATTTAGTATTTATACAACTTGAAAAGTGATTCTCTCAGCAAAATATTGTCTTATCCTAACAAACTGCACACTCAAATATATAGATATATACTGCTGCTTGTTCAAACTACAAGTTTAAAATGAGCTGAAACAACACAATTCTTGAGATTTTTGGGGGGACAACTTAATTGTTTTATGTTCAAGCTACTTAAATTTGTAAACAATCGATTCGTGTTGGGAAAAAATGAAAGAATTGTGTTGAACGCTGCATTTTTTTTAGTGTACGTCAATAGAAAACTCATTCATTTATTTATTTACCTTCGACTTAGTCTCTTTATTTATCAGGGGTCATCACAGCGGAATGAACCGCCAACTATTCCAGCATATGTTTTACACAGCAGATGTATTTTCTATGCTGCAAATCAGTACTGGGAAATACCCATACACACTCATTCACACTCATACACTACGGCCAATTTAGTTCATCCAATTCCCCTATGTGTTTGGACTGTGAGGTAAACCGGAGCACCCGGAGGAAACCCAAGCCAACACGGGGAGAACATGCATGCAAACTCCACACAGAAATGCCAACTGACCTAGCTGGGACTCAAACTAGCAATCTCTTTGCTGTGAGGCGAGAGTGCTAACCACTGAGCCACCATGTCACCCCATCAGAAAACTGATTTATCTTAATCTTAATATCGCAGAATTTAGCATTATGACTAGTTTTGTGGTGTAAAGTCACATTTAAAATAACAAACCAAACAAAAAAAAACACATAAAAATGCCTGAATATTAAGGAAAAAAGTCATTGTGAGGCAGAAACTCTCAAATATCTTTCTTTTTTGCTTACTTTTGTTAATCGTGTGACAGAAACAAGCTTCACTACAACCATTCTGAATCTGTCAGGACTTTATAATAATATATTTTTTAATTAATATTCAAATATTCAGTGCTAATAACATTCCTGTTGGATTACTGAGAGGAGACTCAGCAGGTTACTGATAGCCCGCATAGTTTACAGTAGCTTAAATCCCAACAAAGGCAGCACATGGATCTGAAAACACACACACACACACACATACATACAAACACACACACACACACACACACACACACCTGCAGCTGGATTAAGGAAAAGCCTCTTACATCCACCTGACATCACGCTGAGATCCACATCCACATACACACACACACACACACACACACACACACACACACACACACACACACACACACACACACACACAGAGACATAATATTTTCATGCTTTATGGGTCTCCAAAATGTGATGAATGCCGCACACACACACATAGTTTCCATATAACAGCAGTGAAAGCCGCTCACACACAAACACACATACAGCAGAGATGTCAAATGTGCGGTAATAAACATCAGCGTGCTTCATCATCATCATAATCATCATCATCACTCACGATCAGAGGAAGAGTGCGCTCCTCCAGCCTTCCGGAGAATTTCTGCCCGTGGATTTTCTGCTGGGAGCCCGCAGAGGAGGAAGAGGAGGAGGATGAAGAGGAGGAGGAGGGTTTGCTGTCCTGCCACAGGTAATAGAAGGTGCCGAGGATCCAGGCCACGGTGAGAATGAGGATGGCGTTGGCCCGAATCCTGCGCATCATGAGCGGCTGTGAGCGCGCTGAGGACCCGCTCCGTGTGTGTGTGTGTGATGATGATGATGGTGATGAAGCCGTGCGCAGTGAACAGCCTCTCCAGACTCTCTCGAGCAGATCTCCGGCGGCCACGCGCAGGTCCTAAAGTCCGCCGGCCAATAACAGCGCAGCGCTGATGATGTTGACGCAGACCGCCGCGGTGACTTTAAAGAGTACCGTTTAGATTATATGGAAGCCCGTTTTCCCGCCACTGAATAAAAACCGTGTATTGCGACTTTTTACCTCAGAATTGCGAAACTTGCGAGACAAACTCGCAATTGTTACATTTCCCCCGCAATTGTATAATGCAAACTCGAAATTGTGAGTAAAGAGATATAAACTCACAATTCTAAGGAATTTTGTCAAAATTCTGAGAAAAAAATCCACCATTGTGTGACATAAACCCGCAATTGTGTGGAAAAAGTCATAATTTTGAGAAATAAAGTTGAAATTACAAGTTAGAAAGTCAGAATTATGTTATAAAAAGTCGCAATTGCAAGAATTCTGACTTTATATCTCGCAATTCTGAGAAATATAGTCGCAATTGCATGATATAAACTCCCAATTGCGAAAAGGTTACAATTGCGAGTACAAATACTGAATTCTGACTTTATATCTCATAATTCTGAGAAATAAAGTCACAGTTGGTTGATATAGCCTTAGCACAACTACGACAAAAAAAGTCTTGATTAAAAATCTCAATAAAAAAATTATGAGATTAAAAGACAAAATTGTGAGTTATAAAGTAGTTTCCTGTTATTGAGACACCTTAAATAAAGGACGAATTGCATTATAAGAAATAACAGAGAAATAATTTTAGGCTTTTGGAGGAATCACACAACGTAAAGCTTATTTTCCGGACGATCTGTGTAATGCGTTTAAGTTTTAGAGCAAATAGTCCAAATGGCATCATTAAAGTAGAGAAAATCCATACAAATTAATGGACAACAGTATATATTTCCTTTTTGAAAGCATGATAAACAATAAACAATCAAGTAACAGATAGGTGTTTTGCTGTTTGATTCCTCCAAAAGCCTAAAATTAAGATCTGTGGAAGTCCATTTTCCCACCACTGAATAAAAAATAATGTTATTGAGACTTTTTATGTCAGAATTGCGCGCTAAACTCTTAAAATAGTGAGATGTAACATATCTATACGAATAAATGGACAATAGTATATATTTGCTTTTTTAAAGCATGATAAATAATAAACAGTTAACAGTTGGGATGGGCTTTTTTGTTGTGTGATTTTCTCCAAAAGCCTAAAATTAAGATCTATGGAAGCACGTTTTCCCACCACCCTCCTGGAAAATCCAGCTTATAGGGGAGAGCGGGGCACAAAGTGACACTTTTTGGTTTTGGTCAAATAATGAACAAAGTAATAGGGTTAGACAAACCATATATATTACCAACAACACACAAGCCTCTCCTACAAATGAGCACTGGAATTATGAGCGCCGGACATATGGCTTCTGTGCAGTATTGCCAAAACTGCCAGGAGTAAAAATGTTACTACTAGTTGTAACAGACAGGGGCTTAGTTGTAACACATGCTTATAAAGGCAGATTTCACACAATTAATTTAAATTTAGTTTACTTTAAATAGTAGCAATGTTTCCTCAGTAACTGGCTCATTTCTTTTTTATTCTACATAGCACAGTATGTTTATTTATGTTTTGTTTATTGGATAAACACATTTCAGTCTATTTGCATTATTATCCATTATTATGCAATGCATTTATTATTATTGTATTATTATTATTATTTGCATTATTAGTAGTAAAATATTTTTAATTCTATTAAAACAATATTTTCTATTAAAAACATTTTATTTAAAAAGTTCTCAACATTACACTCAAAATTCAAAATATTATTTTGTTAGTTTAATTAGTGTTCAACAGTGTGTGGCTTAATTGTACCACCCTGTTACAACTTACCCCGCTGTGTGATGTTTTCCTCAAAGCTTGCTAGCAGTCGCTAGGTGTTTTATACATCTTTCAAAATGGTTTCATCTTTTAGCCTAGAAGACGGTGATCACAACAATATAAGATTTTACTAACATACTTTTAAAGATTTTTAAAAATATATATATATATATATTGACTATGATAAAAAATACTTTTATGCTGCAAATATGGTTTCTCCTGTGTTTCTCATCCAAATTTTGACAAAATTGTTTAATTAATTGGCAGGAAGACGTCTGTCGACACTGTGGTGAAAACCTCGGAAGCATGCCATGGTTAACCCTGAGCAAATACCTTAAAACTCTGTGTTACATTTAACCCCGCGTTACTTTGTACCCCGCACTCCCCTAGCAGATGGATGGCTGGTTTTAGCTGGTCGACCAGCCTGGTTTTAAAAGGGTTTCCAGCCATTTCCAGCCTGGTCTTACCAGCTAAAACCAGCTTGACCAGCCTTGCCAAGCTGGGAGCCCAGCCAAAACCAGCTGTCCAGCTTAAACCAGGCTGTTTATGTTTTGCTGGTTTTAGCTGGTCATTTCCCAGCCTGACCAGCTAAGACCAGGTTGGAAATCAGCCTGGAAATGGCCAAAACCCCTCTAAAACCAGGCTGGTTGACCAGCTAAAACCAGCCAACCAGCTTAGGCTGGTTTAAGCTGGATATTTCAGCAGGACTGAATAAAAAAGTAAGTGACATTTTATCTCAGAACTGCGTGCTACAAACTCTTAAATCTGACTTTTTTCCTCCTCGAATTGTGAGATGTAAACTTAAACTTGAGTTAAAAAGACAGAATTCTGCTATTGCATGATGTAAACTCAAATACTGAGATTAAAAGACACAATTGGGAGTTATAAAGTCAGAATTGTGAGTGATAAAGTAGTTTCCCGTCATGGAGACTGACCTTAAATAGAGGACGAATTGCATTATGGGAAATATCTCAGAGATATCTTAATGTTAGGCTTTTAGAGAAATCCCATGACATAAAGCTTAGTTTCTGGACGGTCTGTGTAGTGTAATTCAATTTTAGACCAAATTGTGCAAATGGCACAATTTTTAAAAAGAAACCTATCCATATGAATAAATGGACAATAGTATATATTTGCTTTTTTAAAGCATGATAAACAATAAGTCCATTAACAGTTGAGCTTTTTTGTTGTTTGATTCCTCCAAAAGCCTAAAATTAAGATCTATGGAAGCACGTTTTCCTGCCACTGAATAATAAATAATGTTATTGAGACTTTTTATTTCAAAATTGCTGAAATTGTGATTAAACTCTTAATTCTGACTTTTCCCTGCTCAGAATTGTGAGATGTAAACTAGAAATTGTGAGTTAAAGTGAGAAATGCAAGATATAAACTCAACACAATTCTGAGAAATAAAGTCACAATTGCGTGATATAAACCCGCAATTCTGAGAAATACGAGTTACAAAGACTGAATTCTGACTTTAGATCTCGCATTTCTGATATATAGTTGGAATTGCATGATAAAAACTCAAATTCTGAGATTAAAAGGCACATGGTTTCCTATCATGGAGACTGACCTTAAATGGAGGACGAATTGCATTATGAGAAGTAGCAGAGATGTCTTAATGTTAGGCTTTTGGAGGAATCACACAACATAAAGCTTCCGGATGGTAACGCAATTCAATTTTAGACCAAACAGTGCAAATGGCATCAATTAAAGAAGAAAAAATACAGACAAATGAAAAGACAATAGTAAATATTTACTTTTTGAAAGCATGATAAACAATAAACAGGGATAGGCTTTTTGTTGTTCGATTCCTCCAAAAGCCTAAAAGATCTATGAAAGCACGTTTTTCTGCCACTGAATAAAAAAATTGCGACTTTTTATCTTGATAAACTCTCAATTCAGATTTTT
>CAIGQZ010001535.1:2585851-2640584 GCA_903798205.1 Danio tinwini | reverse complement strand
TGTGTGTGTGTGTGTGTGTGTGTGTGTGTGTGTGTGTGTGTGTGTGTGTGTGTGTGTGTGTGTGTGTGTGTGTGTGTCAAGGAAGTCAACAAATGACAATACAGAATTATGTGATGGACTTTCTGAACATTTCAAAATACTATTGTGTAACTTGAACACATTATCAAAGTAGAAGAAAAAAAAATGGAAGAAATATAATTGAACAAGAACATCAGGGTATAGAACAATATATTGTATATCTTTTTTATCATCGTTAGATCTCAAAAATTCTTTCCACTTCCTCCATAAAATATGCTGTTTTAGTTTTAAAGAGAAAGTAAGGGTGTCCATCTTCCAAAATTCTATTACAATTGCTTTCCATTCTTCTAAAGTAGGAGGGTTAGATTGAAGACATTTGCATGTAATGGCCTTGTTAGCTGCAACCAGAAGTATCTCCATAAATAAGAATTCTTGAGTTGCATTAAACTAAAGACACAGAAGTTTAACACTGAAAACGGACATTGGATTTTGATCTTATTTATGGCCTCCAATAGCTTGTTTCCAAAACAGATATATTGACCTTATTCTGCAATGCCGAAGTGTGCTTGGTTTTGCAATTATTTTAGAACTTTCGATTCAGAAACCTATGGGAAAAATGACTAGGACAAATGACAAGTGTGTTCATGACTATACATAAAAGTAGAATAATATAAGAAAATATCAGTTTGCAACATGAAGCTGCTGTTTTTAACGCCTAAAAATTAATGAAAGTGTATGAGAGCGGAAGTCTCAAGCCAAAAAGAATCTAATGGCTGCGGCTTGTTATACGTCAAGAATGAGGTCTAATTGGGTACGCCCAAAATATATGATGGTGATTTGCCAATAGATTTACATTTCTATGTCTGTGTTTGTTTATTGTCAGGTTAAACAAGTCTTCAAAAACCAAAGTAGTGCACTGCAACATGTCAGCATGAAACTAATTATGAGCATTTCGGTTGTGCCACATCTTCTAAAACTGTGATTTTGTGATATATTCCTACTAAATGTTTCCTCTGTTTGAATGCACTTCAATACAGTGATGGAAAATACCCACACCTGTTTCCGATTTTCTTCTTGCACACTCTGCAGGTCTTCTCATCTGTGATCACACACTTCACCTGCTGGTGAAAGATACGCTCCTCCTGCACCTAAACACACAACACAACTTAAAGAGGGTCCTACAATTATGCCTTTATACTCTTTTTGAATGTTAGTCAGGGTGGAGCAGGGGTGGACTGGCCCTTCCCGGTGGCCTGACGGTCATCTGGCCTGCCACTGTGATGCCACCCATTTCCCGCTAACATTTGATCGTTGTTGAGCGCGTTCCTAAACAGTGTTGATTGGCCATCGTGTTCATGTTCTCAACAGAAAAGACTGTGATTGGCTGTGGAGGTCATTAGTTTACCAAACTCACCACTGATTACTGAGTGTAACTACAGATACAGGGACACTGGAGCATTTCAAGATCATGTCGATCAACTTGTTTGTCTTTAAGCTGATAGACGAGCGATCCGCTGATGAATTGCTGCTTTAAAACGCTCTAGTGTCCCTGTATCTGCAGTTACACTCAGTAAACAGTGGTGAGTTCGGTGAACTGATGACCTTCACAGCCAATTACAGTCATTTCTGTTGAGCACGTGAACACAATGGCAAATCAGTGCTGTTCAAGAAATTTTTTCTTGCCGTTTTAAAAATTTCATTATCCATTGGCATCGAATTCCAGTTTCATATCTCTACTCTGAGCGATTTCATTTAGTTTGTGAAAAGTTTCCTTGTTTTCTGGTTTTAAATTAAATCATTGTCTACTATATTTGGTTGTGTAAGTATTTACTTATCAAGATATTAATTTATCAGTTCTCAACTTTCAAATATATAAAGCTACAGTATATATATATATATATATATATATATATATATATAAATTAACTGGGATAATGCTGAAAACCTCACTGCACAATCCATTTCAGTTTTGATTGCGAAATCAGGATTTGATTTCTAAAAATTCAGATTAAAGGCACTAAAATTAAAATGCAGACTACAATTACACAGCAGACCACACCAAAAATGTTGACAACACGAGTGTACAAACCCGCAGGAACTCGGCCTGTAGGAGGCTCTTCAGGACCTGGTCGAACCGCTTGCGCCCAGCCTTCTCCTCCAGCACGCTCTCCAGAAACACCTGGATCTCTCGGATCTGCGTGTTGGCTGGCAGCAGGTTTATGGCCTGATGACAGACACAGAGAGGTATTTAAACACAATGAGTCAGCATGCCACAGATTCTGTGTGAGGTTTGGAAAGTCCTGTTCAGGAATTTGTCTGAGTGTTAAAATGGCTCCAATTGGAACTCAATCTGCCTGCATAATGACTGACAGATGTTTACCTCACAATAATCACAATAGTTCACAGCAAAAAGAGTCCCATTTAACAAAATGTCTCACCAGATGGCATCTTAAAGGAACTTTTCTGTAAAAAAAAAGACTTCCCTAGAGTTAATCAGTTGAGTTTTACTATTTTTGAATCAATTTAGCTTATCTCCATATCTGGCAGGAACACTTTTAGCTTAACTTGGCATAGATCTTTAAATATGATTAGCATCTCCCTCTAGGAGTTTCAATAATTTAAAGCTTGACTCTTCTGTAGTTACATCATGTACTAAGACCAACAAAAAATGAAAAGTTGTTATTTTCTAGGCTGATACGGCTAGGAACTATACTGTCATTCTGGCGTAATAATAAAGAAACAATGCTGCTCTACCATGAAAACAGCAGGCGCAATGATATTTAAGCTTTAAATAGGAAAATAATCTTTTTTTGATTTAATCTAATGCTGGATTTTTGGTTGTCAAAAATACTGACTTTAGTACTGAAATTTGAGTAGCATCTATATATCTACAGTAGAGCTGCACAATTCTGGCTAAAACGAGAATCGCGATTGTTTTGCTTAAAATAAAGATCAGGATTTTCTCACAATTCTGTAGATGTAAAATAAAGATTAATATGAGTCGGCTATTATTATTGTTATTTCTCAAACATATAGTAAAACAACTATAATGATAATATTATGTGTAGCTCTACTGTTGGTTAAAATGCTACATTTTGAAAAGACTTGGAATGATGGACTTGAACAGAAAATATGTCCTGGTCATTAATGCACAGTAAAGTGACGACATCAGAATACAACTATTCATAAATCTGATGTTGAATTATTATGTTTGAGACATAATCTGTCACTGATAACATTCTTAGACCATTTATTCACTGGTAAAAAGAAATATTTGTCATTATCAGATACCCTCTTACATTATATTCAACATCATATAGGCTACAGTAGTTATACTGACACTATTAAACAGTTATTTTCATGCACAACTCTCTGTGTTCACTATGAAAGAAAAACATATTAAATGCTTGTCGTAATCATAACTCTAAAATGCGATATGATTATTTAAATTATGTGCACGGTTTCATTTTTACTGCTAAGTGCTTTTCAAACTTCCAGCGCGGCGAACAAACGATCACTCTGTGCCACAAACTGAATGTTATTTACAACTTTATTACCTGTTATTCACAGCCTATGCAAGGCTGTCTACTAAAGTAGATGCGCGCACGTCTATCATTAAGTAGGGAGTGTGCCCGCCCTTTGTGGTAACAGCTCACAGTCAGCAGCTCACATCATGTGTGATTTTGCGGCCGCGAATACATCATTACATAAAGACAAAAATGACATTTTTGGGTGAACTATAACGTCTAAATACAGTATGTGACCCTTTCAACATCATTTGGAGGTGTCCATGTCGCTGAGCAACGTATGTAAAACAATGTGAAGACTCGTGCGGCCGCCTTTATGCTTCTCTTCTGAACTTGAAAATATGACTGGCAGAATCGTAGAAATGCTGGATTAAGATCGTCTAGGGGGTTGAATCAAGATTGCGACCTTTTGTTGATTAATCGTGCAGCTCTAATCTACAGATAGACAGATCCACTAATAGGATTCAAAGGCTCCAGTGTCTGTAAGTTTAAGCGCTCGATGAAGAGTGAAGCGATGATCATTACAGCCAATCACAGCCATTTCTGATGAGCATGTGAACACAATAGTGTTTAAGAACCTAACAGTGCTCAAATGTTAGCGTCAAATTAGGACTGCATGAATAATCATTAAAAGATCAAGATTTCGACACCCAAACATTCTTAATCAAGCATTTCTACAATTCAGCCAATTATATTTTCAAGGTCAGGAAAGAAGCATGCGGTCGCAAAAGTCTTTTTATATATTGTTTTAAATACATTACTCAGCAACATGGACACAATCAGACACCAAATAGAGTTGAATGAGTCAGAATACTAGATTAATAAGGTATAATTCACCCAAAAATATCATTTCTATCTTCATGTAATGACTTATTTGTGGCTGCGTAATCACATGCGAGCTGTTTGTTTACCACAGAAAGGATAAACCACTAATGAGATCTACTGTAGTAAACAGAACCTGCATAGGCTGTGAATAACAGGTAATAAAGTTGTAAATAACGTAGATATTTACGCTCTCATTTTATCCAGAATTGTGCAGCCCTATGTTAAATGAACATTATTAAAATGTCAGTATTGTTTAGTACCAAAGTCGGTCCTTTTGAAAACACTAGTAGGATATTGCTCATGTGTGGTGGACGCTCACTTTGGTGGTGTTGAGTTTGCTGTGGTGAAGCTGAAGGACGTTCAGCGCTGCCTGGAGGTTTGCCTGTGGCTCACATAACTCCATCTTAATGGGCCCGAGGAAATGAACATCGGGAGGAGACAGATACATGCGCAGCAGTGACAGATACACCTACAGACACAAAACACATCTGTTAACGTTCACAGAAAATGTGTCGCCACAAGAGAGATACATCTGTTATGGGTCCACAGTAGCTGTTTCCATCCACAGATGTGAATTAAACCGAATAAAACATTTGCAAATAAAGCAAAGAGAAGCCAAAGAGAACATTTTGTTTCTACATTTTTGCAAATATTTACATTTCCACTAAGCAATTTTTATGCAATAGTTTGATACTGATGAGTGAATGTTGCAACCCTCAAGCTGTTATACATTAATCAGATTCTCAAATACTAAACTAATTACAAATGAAAGCCTCTCATATTTGTAACTGTCAGCATTTCTATACTGATGTCTTCATTTTATAGAGAGCCACGAACAGTCCTATGCACATTTAGGAAATTATTAGGGGTGGGATGATTCACAAAATTCTTGGTTCAGTTTGTATCACGATTGTCAGTTTGATTCAATTGACATTGTAATAAACATTCTTGTAAAAAATCTTGTGAATGTGTACTTCCATTTAGACCTAGCTGATGTTAAGGCCTAATCCCAATTCTACCTCTTAGCCCTTCCTCCTTACCCCTTTTGCGCGTTCACGTTAAGGGGTGTCCCAATTCTCTTTAGCTTGCAGATTTTTCAGAACCACACTTGAAACCAAGGAGTAATAACATTTCCCAGAATACACCAGTCCACAAATTAGTATTTTTTGTCATTATTACAAATTTTTATAATCCATCTATTATGGCAATCTATAATCCCTAATAATAACTCCTGTACAGCCGTCCCACAACATTCTGACACTCGATGACACTCGAATACCCTGTCAGAAAAGTCTAGTGGCTGGGAATGAGCTTTTACAGTGTCTGCTATAACGCTATATGTTGTTATTTGTGCGTTTACATAGATGAATATTTGTGGCTTTGTGGCTGTTCATCAAGGCCATAGCCTTAAAAATGGCACTTCCTTCGTTTTCATTCTCCTGGCTTGTGCACGAGCTAGTGACGTTTCTCTGTAAACCAATAGCGTTCAACTGTGCGTCAAACTCTGCGTTTTGCTACCCTTTTGTTGTGCTAGGTACCCGTTTGAAAGAGTACTCAAAAAGTGGTATGGTACGGTTTGCTTTTAGGTACCTTTTGACATTGGAAACGGCCATAAAAGCGTACCATACTGTACCATACCACTCAGTGGAAATAGGCCAAAACTGTTTAAAGCGGCTGTATTGCACCTGCACTAAGTGAGTGGCTGAGCCGTGGATGAGAGAGAGAGAGAGCTGCAGCCGGCAGGTATCTATAATGTGAAATCACATATTCCAGTCAGATACCAGAACACTTCCATCATTCACTTCCCTGTGAAATGATTAAAAAAAGAGAAAAGAACTCATGAACAGTACAATTCACACGTGCACCAAACTGTGCAAGAAAACCAAATGGTTTGGAGTTGTTTTTAATGAACCATCCCTAGTTATTATACTCTTTCTGTCACTAACATGAATCACACACAGTAGATGAGATCATGACTATTGACAAGTTTTCACAGCGAACAAAATCTGAAAAAGGTCAGGACTGTTGCATCATACAAAACAGGCTGCAGTGCCTTCTATAAATTGTAGAATTAGTTTCATTTTCACAATGCAATTCTACAGAGCACTGAAAGTTGAGCAGCACTCACATCTTTATTGCCATTTGTTGCGGGATCATAATGACCGTGGCAGTACCTGAGGAAAATCAAAACAACAGTATGAATGCAGATGCGTTAGAGCTGTACATGTCGGCAGCTTGTGTTCAATGTGTTAGTTTTGATCAGCAGTGATGATTTCAATTAATAGGAGGGGATCAAAACTTTGTTAATTCTTTAATTCCCTCAAAATACAAATGTTTTTTCTGATGTTTTTGTTGAGTACATTTTGTCAATATTGTGATATTTCAGTGAATATTTTGAAATAACATGATGAAAATGCATGTATGTGGTATCTGGTTTGAGGTTAGCATCATGAGCTAATGAACTAAATGTTTGAAAATATCAACTCTGTTACTGTCAGCTCTAAAATGTTTAAAAAACAAGTTAACAATAATTAGTAACAGAGTCAAATGTTACCAAATCATATAAAAGCATTTTGCATTGTACATCAATAATCCATTTAGTTTACAGTGAATTAACCAGACATTTTATTAGGTACACCTTACTAGTACTGGGTTGGACCCCCTTTTGCCTTCAGAACTGCCTTAATCCTTGGTGTCATAGATTCAACAAGATACTAGACAATTTCCTCAGAGATTTTTGGTCTATATTGACATGATAGCATCACGCAGTTGCTGCAGATTTATCGGCTGCACATCCATGAAGTGCATCTCTCATTCCACCACATCTCAAATGTGCTCTATTGGATTGAGATCTGGTGACTGGGGAGGCCATTAGAGTACAGTGAACTCATTATCATGTTCAAGAAACCAGTCTGAGATGATTCATGATTTATGACATGGCACGTTATCCTGCTGGAAGTAGCCATCAGAAGATGAGTACACTGTGGTCATAAAAGGATGGATGGTCAGCAACAATACTCAGGTAGGTTGTGGCGTTGACATGATGCTCAATTGGTACTACTGGTGGATCCATGCTTTCATGTTGTTGATGCCAAATTCTGACCCGTCCATCTGAATGTCGCATCAGAAATCGAGACTCGTCAGACCAGGTGACGTTTTCTTAATCTTTAATTGTCCAATTTTGGTGAGCCTGTGTGGGACCCGGTGTGGGTCCCGGTTCTGCTGCTGTAGCCCATCTGCCTCAAGATTGGACATGTTGTGCGTTCAGAGATGCTCTTCTGCAGACCTCGGTTGTAACGAGTGGTTATTTGAGTTACTGTTGCCTTTCTATCAGCTGGAACCAGTCTGGCCATTCTCCTCTGACCTCTAGCATCAACAAGGCATTTGAACCCTTAGAACTTGCCCTCACTGGATATTTTCTCTTTTTCGGATGGTTGTGCGTGAAAACCCCAGTAGATCAGCAGTTTCTGAAATACTCAGACCAGCCCGTCTGGCACCAACAACTATGCCGCGTTCCCTTTCTTCCCCATTCTGAAGCTCGGTTTGAACTGCAGCAGATCGTCTTGACCATATCTACATGCCTAAATGCATTAAGTTGCTGCCATGTGATTGGCTGATTAGAAATTTGCGTTAAGGAGCAGCTGGACAGGTGTACCTAATAAAGTGGCCAGTGAGTGTATACATTCGCTCTCTATCAATACAGTTGATATTGTATGCACAATTTTGCAATGATTAAAGTATTAACCAAGTAAAAGCTGATATCATGAAGCAGAAGACTGACGGTCACTAAACACTTACTCTTCAGCCATCCGTGTGTCCTTCAGGATGTGGACATAGATGAACAGAGCCTGCTCATGTTTCCCCATACGCCCCAAAAGAAGAGCTCTCTCCTCCAACAGACCTGAGAAAACGCAGAAAGCCAATATTTTATCATCTAGTTGTACTCATAGATGTCATATTGGGTGATCTGTCTGACCTTTGGACTCACCATCGAAAGGGAAATCACTGATGAGTCTCTCTGGCTCGTAACTGCTGGAAACTTCCAGGAAGGACAGCAGTTTGTTCCTGAACTCTCCCAGCTCTCCTTTCTCTTTTCCTGCAGCTACAGCTGGAACGCCTGCACACAGTCCACAAAACTTTTGTGAAGATGGAAAGCTCTCCCTTTAGAAATGTTTACGGATACATTGTGGAAATACTGTGCAAAATACTGGACATATTGTGTGTGGAGTTGGAAAATCATTTGGTGGTTCTGGCCTGAGGGCACAACGAGGTCCAATATAAAAATTTTCATTAATTTGTTTGGCATCTATTATCAAACGGAGTATATTTTGAAGAGCTACGTGTTTAACAGTGCACATGCTGGGTGTTTTAAAGCTGTGTCTATCAGTCGATCCATCAGCAGATTGCTCATATATGATCAGCTACTAGACAGATCAGCACAAAAAAGAAATTATTTCAGTTTTGGAATATCATCCAGTCTATTTGTAGCTCATCGTTACATCCCTATAGCCTGGTTTATACTGCTGCGTCAAGTTATCGCTGTAACCCACGGCGTATGCCTTGCGCGTAGCAGTGCATTTATACTTCTGCGCGCTGTTTCTGTTTCGCTGCAATACATTTCCGAAACACTAGCTGGCAGTAGGTGTTTATGTTTCTCTGTGTCGAGTTTCATCGCTGGTGTTCTGTTTTTTTCTGAACGCTTCCTGAATGTACAAGTGGCTCAAATTCGCTCATTTTGAGGGGGGAACCGGAGGACGTGCAACATCTGTAATCATGAGGTAAACACAAAACAACAGTCTCCATCCGGAGCTCCTTCACGGGACTCCACACTGGTAAACACTCACTGCATCTGGGCGCGCGGCTCTCACCTCCGCCCACACTCGTCAGCGCTACCAAGCCTACCAATCACAGAGCTACGTGTAACATTTTTTTGAAAGGTGCGCGTCAACGTCGCCGATGGTTACGGCGAGGGGCTATGCGTCCACACGTAGGCTGTGCTGTAGCATACGCGTGTGCTTGACGCAGAAGTATAAATCGACCTTAACTGGAACTAATAAAGTGGTGCGAGTCGATTGCATGTCTGACCTTCAGGCAGTGTGTTGAGATATGCCTTCATAAGCCCTTGCACCTTCTCCAGGTAGAGCTGGATTAGAACGTTGTGAAACTCAGGCCGCGTCTCATCCCACATGTGAACGATGTGCTCCAGGTATGGAATGGCCAGCTCCTTGAAGCCCTCCTTCAGGAAGTTCAACACTTTATCCCTTGGCAGCGTCTCCACCTCCGTCAGGTCCTCAGTGAAGATCTGTCAGCATCAACATCAGGCTCAACTCTTCAAAACCAGCACAGAGGACACATGTCTAATGATCAGACGGTGCTCATCTCACCTTCAGACCGTCCTCTGGACAAATCTTCAACACCCACGGCGAAAACTCAAAGATGATTCCTAGGTTCTCCAGTCCTGTGCAGAGACACAAATCAATATCAGTGTTACTGAAACACAGAATCTGTCTGTTGACCGTTACTGAAAGTTACTGAAACGACTCGAAACCCAAAAAATCTAATGATTAACCAAACATCTCTGAAAATAAATGAATGGAAATCAGATATTGCTTTTGAATTGTGATTCAACAACTACTGAAACTTGCTTGAGAATTGAAGTGTATTACACGTCTCGATGTAAACACTACCCAGATTACAGAGTTGCCAGTAGACAGGTACTATTTATTTTCAGAAGTAAAATATTTTCCTTGTGAAGCACGTTACATGCCATGTAAGAAAAAAAAAGTAGCGAAGACAACAACATCATACATGTTCATTTCCGCAATATATTGTACTATTAAACACAAGTGCACATGAACTTGTTGAATATCTTATTATTAGTTGATCATATAAAGTGATAAGCAGGAGATGTGCAGTAAACAAGAGTGTTGATCTCACCGAGCCTCTGGAGGTACTGCACTGTCCTCTCGTGACCCTTTAGAGGAGAGTTGGCTTTAGTGGACTGATCCAGCAGAACCTGCAGAGCTGAACAAACACACTTCTCTGTTAGTCTACTCACATATTCAGACACACTGCTGACTATTAATCGTTAACACAAAACTAGTACAAGGTCTCATTTTAAAGATGACTTAGGCCCCGTTTACACTAATACGTTTTAGTTTTAAAACGCATAAGTTGCCATATACGGTTAAGCCATCCATCCACATTACGGCAGAGTTTTTGAGGCCTGAAAACAGAGCGTTTTGGAAACGCTGGAGAGGCCGTTTTCATTCTAAAACACTGCTGCTCCATCTCAGTGTAGATGGGGGAACGGAGACATCTGAAAGTCGGGGAATATGTCGTTAGATATAGACAACAAGATTAATTAAATATCACGTTTAACAAATATAGTGAGATTAGATCCAGCGGTAGATCCGTGATGAACAGTCCGACGAGCACAGCTCTCATATGGGTATGTGCTCAAAGCACGCTGCAGTGCATGCCAGAGAGTGTGTGTGTGGTCACGTGATGTGCGTTTTCACTGTTTTAGTGTAGACGGAGAGCTGTTCAGAAACGCTGGGTGAAACGCTAGTGTGGACGCGGATCGTTTTCATTCTAAAACACCGTTTTAAAACTAAAACATACTAGTGTAAACGGGGCCTTAATCTCTCGCTGAACTGCAGGCAGTGTTGGGTGTAATTAGTTAGAAAGCCATTTAGTTGCTGTAATTAAATTATGTAGCCACCGAAAATAGCAAAGTAAGGGATTACTGTTTATTTGTAGGTAATTTAATTAGTTACTTATAATGTGCTTGCCTTAAATACTGTAAATAAATTTAACAGTAAAGTATAGATCAATCAAGCTATCGGAGAAGCAGAGTAATTGTAATATACACTAATTAATTTTACTGAATAACTCTATTATTTTTATCAAGACAGTTTAATAAAACAACTGTTTTATAAAAAACAAGTCAGAAACTAGTAAATGGCAATAAATAGTACAAAATATGGTTTTATTGCTTTGAAACATTACATTTTAGTAGAGTTAATCTGTTAACTAAAGAATGCTATTTATTCAAAATTAAACATTAAAAAATTCAAAAGGGGGCTAATAATTCTGACTTCAACTGTACGTATTGCAGACATGTTTGATTAATTACGTTTATCTTATGCATTGGTTGTTTATCTAAATTTGACCAATCAGATGGGGCCATACTATCTTTATCTTCACCTCCACAATAGTAGCTGTTCTGCTATTGGCTGGAGCCCAAAGGTGAAAGCAAACACTAAAGCCAAAGTCACACTAGAGTTTGAGCTTGCGAAATTCTGTCGTACGTCGCTGCGAAAAGGGGCGGGATTAAACAAGATGAATAGACAAGCTTGAACTTTGCACCGCAGCAACCTGTGAAACTCCGACGCATGACCCTGCGTTTCCGGTCTGACCCATTTGTGACTCAATTCTGACTCATTCGTATAAATGGAAGTCTATGGGGAGAAAAGCCCAGTGTGACCACGGCTTAATGGAGGGAATATGTCAAGAGCCAATCAGATCCGAATATCTGCTGAGGTTTTCAGTCACTCCTAGTTTTTAAAAGATGAAATGTTTGCACATCGATACAGTTTTTTAGCCTGAAATAGACCTGAAAAAATATATTTTACCTGCTGATTTTAATGTAATTAAATAAATAAATAATTGAAAAACATAGCTAACAAAAATAGCATTTTTTTTTCTAGGCAAATGTTCTATTTTAAGAAATATTAATACTCAACATCGCATTTTTTCCAGCATCATGCAGTCCTACTCAAAATATAATATAAAATAATTAAAAAATATAGTAATTCTGCACTTTTTGCAGGAATATTAACTAAACAAGCATGTGTCTGATCACTGAACAAATACATTTGACTATAAAATTTGACAATTTTTCTTTGAGCAATTAACATTTTGCATAATACATCATGTAACACAAAAGCACTTCATAGCCTGAAGGCTGCCCACCCCTTATCTAGCCCCACATGTCAGCAAGCAGAGTTGAGTGCACCTTTCTGATGAAGGCCTTTTTTCTCATAGAGAATGATGAGTTCGCTGTATTTGTGGGCTTTCTTCAGCACATACTCGCTCTCCTCTATGTGACAGTGGTTGTTCTCCAGGCGCAGGAGAGGAGACACTAAGGCTACATTGGTCTGCAGACAAATAAAAAAAAAACTATGTAAATTCACAAAGTACTATGAGTTGAGAAAAACAAATTCTAAATGTATTGAGCAATCTATTTAGGAAAGACCTTTTCCTAACAATATGTGACTTGCCAGAGCTGGGCGTTTTAGGGAACATATCTAAATGCAATTTGTTTGGACTGATATTACGATTTGATTGGAGATTACATTTTGTAATGTCAAGGTTAAGCTCAATATTGTAGTTTACACACTTTAAATAAAAGGAATATATTCTTTGACTCAATATGTAAATATCTATATTCATTAAATGTGTATGTATAAATATATAGCGATTCATTGTTCAGCCCTCAGTGATCTTTTCCTTGTTAAAACCTTTTGTCCAAACCATCCATGACGACAAATACAAAGATTATATTTCTGCGATGTCGTGGCTGAACAACAGCATAAACTACTGCAACAATGACCACCTCAGGCATTAAAAACCTGGAGGAAAATAGATTAAAATGCGGTCAGTAAATGTCTGAAATGTATTTACTTTTTTCCCTAGTTATAACCAATGTTGCAGCGAAGACGGATGTGGATGAGCGTCTACATGTTTATTATCTCATGTTTCTTTTCTCAATATGGAATCCACTGCTGTTTCTTTAATTTATTCGATATCTGAGAGTGTTTAGGCTCTTTGTGTACAAACCCCGATGGGACGATATTGGTTTAAGTGACCACTTAATATTTAAATCAAAGCTCTTTCAGTAGCCGCTTTAATAAAAATATTAAGTTCATCAGGCATCTTCTCACTCCTTTTTTTCCCTTTTCTTATCACTAGGAAAGCAGCTAAGACACACATCGCTTCTCTTTTTGGTGATGTTTGTCTGAAAATTAGCAAAATTCGCACAATGAGTTTACTCTATCAGTATTTTGTATTTCCAGTTGTGTTGTGTTGACGACAGACACATATCAAGCATCAGTAGGAGTGCGACCATTTGACACCATCGAAATAAATAGTGACCCGCATAGTCAAAAATATGTATAAAACCATGATTGCTTTTTTTTGTTTTTTTAAAATAGCGCAAATAATTTTTTGTGTTCTACATATTTCCATATCTAACAACTTCCTTTACATTCAAATAAAGTCTTGATGCCCAGCGATCTCTTAAAGATCTTGTGTTTGCACAGAGCAGAAAGAGCCATTGTACAGAATCTTACATGGAGGTAACACTTGAGCAGGGTGGTGTCGATGATCTGCAGGAGTTTCTTGCGGCTCTTGATGGTGGGGGTTCCCTCCATGAGCGGCGAGGTGGTCGACGGGTCAGAGTCGTTTAGCTGCTTCACTAAATGACTGCGTTTCTGTCAAAAACACAAAGACAAAAGCCTAACAAGAGGGGGGAAAAAAGCTAACAAAACTCCATCAGTATGAACCTCCTGCATACCTGTGTCAGGTAGTCTATGAGGGCGAGGTGGGCTTTCTCCAGTTCAGCTCCAGACAGCGGGGGCAGAGGGTTTGGGTAGTGCAGCTGTTTACGGTAGTCAGAGGGAAGCAGGTCTGGGTACAGTCCAATAACATGAGTGGGATCTACAAAAGGGGAGAGCACATCAGCTTTTACACATAAGGTACAGTACTGCAATGTAAAAGGTGATTGATTACTTTTAAGAAAAGTAAGTAAACCTGTTGTCTTAAGGCCCGTTTCCACTGAGTGGTACGGTACGGGTCGGTACGCTTTTATGGCCGTTTCCACTGTCAAAAGCGTACCGAACCGATCCGTACCGTACCACTTTTTCGGCACCCTTTCGAAAGGGTACCAAAGGCGAGAAAGGGTACTAAAAGGTGGAGCTACACGCGCAGCTAAACGCTGATTGGTTTACAGAGATACGTCACGATCTCGTGGAGCTAGCCAGAATCAAAACAATGGAGCCGCCATGTTTTTAAATGCACAGCCGAGACAACTATATGCATATAATAACGATACATGGATGACCCGGGCTTAAAACAAACCTTGTCGTTGTCTTGATGAACAGCCACAAAGCCAAGAATCTGCCGTGTCCTGTTGTTGTTTTATGAGGCCGTCTAAAAGTGCGAGCTGTTTTTCGCTTTCTCCAGGGAGCTCGCGTTCGCGTCTAGATTTGATATAACAAACTTCTTGAGCTGATAATAATCAGTGCGTGTGTGATTAATGAAGCGTATTCGACATCTGATCCATTCAGAAAGAAAATGACAAACGCGAGAGTGAAGCGCGGGAAAAAAAGGAGAAGCCAGACAGGATTACAAGGATTCCCGAACTCAAATAAGGACTTAATGTCTGCTGTGTGTAGTTTATCTGTAAGTGGTAACATATCGGAGACTGTAAGGGTCTGTATGTGTTCATATATGTTGCATTTATTTATTTGATATAATTGCAGACGTTACAGTTGGCTGTAACACTGTCATTGATCTGCAGTTATAATCAAATCATGTTCATAGAAATGTTAGTAATAAACATTTATAAACAAGTATTAATATGTTTAAAGCCTCTGTTTTGTTAGAAGAGCTTCTCATATAATGTGAACAAACTGTACAGCTTTACTGTAGACATTTATTCGAGCGAGAATGACGTCGACTGAAACTCTCTGTAGTACACCACGCCCACCAAAAGGGTACCCTTTGTAATGGAAACGTAAGCTTGATAAAGGTGACCCGTACCGACCCGAACCGTACCGTACTGTACCACTCAGTGGAAACGAGCCATTAAAGACAACAAGTTGATTTTACTTATTAAAAAAAAGTCAGTAAACACATTGACTTTTATAGTTGTGCACATTTTGTTTACTTTACAATTATAAGGCAACAAGTTTACACTCTTTTCTTAAGTCAACAGTGTGCAGGCAATGTTGGGAGTCAATTTTGAGGCTTTAAAGTAATAGTTCATCCAAAACAGAAGATTCACTCACTCTTTAGTCAACCTCACATGGTTTCAAAGTTTTGTGGGTTTCTTTTTTTGTTTGAACAAACACAAAAAATAGTATTTTAAAGAAAGCTTAAACCCTGAAACCATTGACTTCTATTTTAGTAAACTTTAAACAAAAACTATGGAAGTTAAAGGTTCCTAACATTTTTCAAAATATCTTTGTGTTTAACAGAAGAAACAAAACCATAAAGATTTGAAACAAGTAAAATAGGAGCAAATTATGATAGAATTTTCATTTTTGAGTAAAATATTACTGCAGAATCGAGAGTGGATTTCAATGTACAGACATGGTTTCCGCTACATTCATTCTTCCATGGCGGGGCGTCACACCAAAATTCATCCCGCCATGGCTACATAGCAGCTTCTTATTCAAAAACATTCAGTCATTTTTTTTAATAGCGGGTTATAATCGCACCAACACGTATTAAAAGGTAAGTGAATTATAACAGCGCAAACTTTTCTGTAATCGTAGTGCTGTGCGTTATTTGTTTAACCTTTTAAAGTGACATGCTGAGGCCAGCAATCACAATGTAGTTTTCAGTTAAGATGAAGTTTCCATAATTATACTTTATAGCCTATGGCTTTGCATACAATGACTATCTTGCTGGAGTTTATAGCCATTTCACTTTACTTCAGGACACATTAATGCCGCTCTGTAGGTCTATTGGACGCAATTATAAATGTTCCTAGCAAATCTAATAAATGTTCGAGACATACGTGTTACATAAACGCACTAAATCGCACTTCAGCAGCGTTTATTTAAGCGCGCACAAGAAAATCTGCACTTGAGCAAAGTATATTTGAGGGTGTGCAAGAAGTTTTGTGCACGAACAGAGGCAATCGGCGCGCAAAAAAAGATTTGCATGCTCGTATTACATGAATGCGATCTCGACTTGTACTGCGCTCATGACATTTGTCATTGAAAGAACGCAATTATCGCCATAGGTAGTTGGTAGATCTGTGTCTACCAGTCCTGACACCACACCTGGAAAAAATCCTAGAGGAAACACTGACAGAATTAATTTTATAATGGAAATCGACTCCTCTTTTCAGTTTAAAAGAACTAATTATTAATTAATAACTCTCTAGCTAATGATGACGCTAATAAAGATCAGATGGACAATTAATTTGTTATTATAACCATTTTTACACCTTAACCATATACTTATACCATTGAATACTTTCTAACAGCTGTATTAACAGCAGTATTAGGTTATGTTGCAATATTAAAATAACAGACTTTGTAAATGTATATAGTTCCTTCTGGCTTACTACTGGCAGGGTTTGAAAATAAAAAATAAATTAATAAAAAAAGAAACGCAGCATCGAGGAACTGATTCTTGGAATTGATTCTATTGATTCCAGAAATTGGAATGGTGTTAGATTAAAAAAAAACAAATGGAATGTAACCAGTGGCGTTGCTAGACATAAAGCTGTAGTGAGGGAGGGAGGGAGGGAGGGGGGTAGGTAGGTAGGTAGGTAGGTCGGTCGATAGACAGACAGACAGAGACAAACACAGTTGAAGTCATAATTATCAGCCCTCCTTTGAATCTTTTTTTATTTTTTAGATATTCCCAAATGATGTTTAACAGAGCAAGGAAATTTTCACAGTATGCCTGACAATATTTTTCCTTCTGGAGAATTATTATTTGTTTTATTTCGGCTAGAATAAAACAAACAGTTCGTTTTTTTTTTTTTTTTGCATTCATTCTTATTGATCTTTATTCTTATTTTCTTACTACTATATTTATGTATTTAAAATGTTATTCAATATGAAATGTGTTGTTTATGCTTGCAACAAAAAATACATCTTCACTGCAGTGTTCCACTGTACACTTTACTCTTCTTGTCCAATGGCACTCTCTAGTGGACTGAACAGTACAGCAAGACAACTTGAGGAATGCAACAACTATAATCATTTATTCATTTTCTTTTCAGTTTAGTCCCTTTTTATTAATCTGGGGTCGCCACAGCGGAATTAACTTATCCAGCATATGTTTTACACAGCAGATACAACTATAATCTAAAAGGCTTCTTTTCTTTAGTTAATTAGCAATAATTTAAATTTATTGAAAGTAATTTATTAATAAAAATATTATTGTGGCCTGTTTTAATTGTGATTATGTCTATAACTATGTGACCTACTGGTTAAAAAGTTGTGTTTTGACTTGCAAGTTGTTTTTAATGTAAATCAGTGTGAGAACTAATATTTTTGGACCACTATATTTTTTATATTTTCACTATAAAAAATGTGCCCACAGGTATACGTCTGTTGTATGTGTTGGAAAGGAAAATAAATGAAAACAAGTTACAACTTATTAATTTAAACCTACCAGGGATGCATAGAAATTTCCTAATGTGATAAATGATAGAAATTGGAGGCGAGAAAAACGCTGTGCAGCGCTGCACTGCCCTGAAGTGTTTAGTGCACTAGTTTCATCTTCCTCCAGCTATAATCAATGTGCCGAGTTAAGCAGATTTCACACTGGATGTCGACATAACTGCGCTATGAAACCCATTCTTTTCAATGGCTAGTGCTGCACAAGGGCAGATTGTTGCTGCACCGTACAAAGCCTAGAGCAGCAGAACACACAGTCAACTAACTTGTGCATGCACCGTAGTCAAAAGTTCAAAAGAGCTTAATATTCTTGTTATTATTATTATTATTATGCATGAACCACACATAATGCATCAATCATTTTAATTTAGCATACTTCTTCTAGCTGCTTGCAATAGTGCTACTTTGACGCATATTGACTCGTTCACAATCAATAACCTTTTACTGTCAGTAAAATGTGGTTATTTTATTGGCTAGTGTTTTTTTAAATCAGTGTAATCAAGATATTAAAGTGATAGTTGACCCAAAAAATAAAAACATAAAAAATATGGTATCATTTTTCACCCTTGTTTTAAACCTTTATGAGTTTTTTTCTTCTGTTAAACACAAAAGAAGATATTTGTTGAAGAATTCTGTAAACCTTTGATTTCCATATTATTTGTTTTTCCTACTATGGAAGTCAGTGGTCACAGGTTTAACTCATACGCCCAATTCACACGGGGCTTCAGTATCAACGATTGACATAGGGCTTGTCTGAAGTTGGGGCTGACGCGATCGTCATAGCAGCGTCAGCCAATAAAATTAGTCCGCAATCAACTACTGTCTGACCTGGTGTATTTGCATGAAGCAATCTGATTGGCTGACACTTCCATTGCCGCTTGAAAAGTTGAGAAGTTCCCAACTTCGAGCAGCAAGCAAACGCCACTGAAACGGCACCAACGAATCCACAATGCAGTTTGGCAATGCCTCATGTCACCCATTTAAAGTGAATAAGAAGTGAATTGACGCCTCATGTGAATGGGGCGATAAAGGTTAACAAGGAGGGTAAATTTTAAGTTTTGAACTATTTAGCCTTTACGTTAAGTTTATAACATCAAACTAATTTACTTTATGTTATTTGATTTGATTTTTGCTTTAATTTATTTATTTTCGAACAGAAATAACATACATAAAATATCTTTAACAACAAATATATAAATTTTTACATGGTTGAAAATAGAGCAGGATGAAGCACAAGCTTATTATTTTCCCTCCTCATTACCATACATATCATTCGTCTATTACTTAAACTTATGTCTTCCAGTGTTGCCAGATGTAGCTGACTGATTCCAGCCCAAAAACCTGCCAAAATGCAAAAACACCCACCCAACAACCTCGATTTCATAACAAGTTTGCAAGTTTGAAAAGGGTGGAATGTTGAAAAGTGTGTGTGTGGGGTGGGTTGGATGGTTGGATAGTTTTCACGAAAAGTGGGGGGTAGGGGACATTGCAGGCAGGCGGGCGTGCCTTAACAAAACCACCCAACTATACACTACCTGCCTATGTTATTTTTTACCCAGCAGCTGCCGTATCTGGCTGGCTATAGACACCGGCACCAAACGCCAGACAAAATGATTGCTAGCGACGTACACAAAATTTCACGAAAAGTGGGGGGGTAGGGGACATTGCGGGCAGGCGGGCATGCCTTAACAAAACCACCCAACTATACACTACCTGCCTATGTTATTTTTTACCCGCACACTCTGGTCCAAAACCTCCCAATCTGGCAACACTGATTTCTTCCTTTACTTATCTCTTCTTTTTACATAAGACATATTTTATACTTTTGGCATCCATGACATATTATATGTTTGATTCAATTTGTACATTTACATTTTATAACATAGTACTACAAAACTAGTACATACTATTAAAACATTAATAATATTAAAAAACAATTACAAAGCATTTTCAGTTTCGGAATTTTCATTTTGGTGCCTATGGTAATATTTGGTAATATTAATATTTACCAAATAAAGTATTGCACATCGAACCCGTCATTCTGTGCTGTACATATGAAATCCACTCACCTGTCCCTAACTTGGCAAAGCCCTGCATGGAGTCATCAAAGCGCTTCTGGCAGAACAGATTGAAGGCAAACAAGTTCTGAATGTGATGGATCTGTTGCCTCTTGTCTGTATCTGAATCATCCTTCATTTTCTGCAGAAAGAAAACAACAAATAAGAAAAAAAATAACAAGGTTAGCCTACAATAAACATTGTTCCCTCTGCATGTGACATTTACTAGGTGATAAAGCCAGAGTCTAAGTTTCTCACCGCTAGCTGAAGTGCCAGTTCAAACTGTTTGTCCTGTAGCAGCTGCCGTATCTGGCTGGCTATAGACACCGGCACCAAACGCCAGACAAAATGATTGCTAGCGACGTACACAACGTTTGACCTGTGAAATTAAAGAGGGGAAGATAATCAGTGCATCTTTCAACAAAACACAGATTTTAAACATCATCTGTGTGCAGGAGTGCTTTGAACATTAATGTGCGCATGAACCGGAAGTTGCGACCATTTTTTCTTTCCATTGTGATGCAGTTCCTAGAGAAGCAGAAATAATAAAACAGTGGGCGTGGCTAGTTTTTTTTTTCAACTGTGAGCTGATTGGATGTAGTTAAGTAGGCATTTCATTCAGAAGATAGGGAAAGGGGTTTGGGGAGAGTTATTATGACCTAACAGACTCATCCTCCACTATTTCTGTTTGTTGTCAAAACTGACAGCTGAAGGGGAGTGGTTAAGAATGTTAGCCCCGCCCAATATCTTTAACTTTTTTAACATGTCTTCCACTAAGAGGTGAGTGTGTGTAGGCCTCACCCAGCGGAGGTGATGAAGCGTGGTCTCTGCAGCTCTACGCTCTGCACCAGGAGTCTGGGCTCGACTGTGCGGATCTCCACATACCGCGGTAAAACGGCAATGATGTAAGGTGGCTGGTGCTCTGATGAAAGACATTCAAGATGGGATAAGTGGAACACAGTTAATTAACTTAGCTTTTTTTTTCTTGATCAAATATGTTTGCAAGTTGAAATTGGGAAACATTTTTTGTATTTCGACTGGCATCATACCCATAGCAACAGGGATGTCAGTCCAGTTCAGGGCACATTTCTGAGTGCAGACGCCTTCTTCATTTAAGACAACCGTGAGGTCATCCTGACCCACCGCTACCTTCCCATCAGCCAGTGGGGCCACCAATGGCTCCAGCTGTTTTCCTGTGGGGAACAGTTCCTTGATTGAGCCACGTCCATCCATCTGAAGAGAAAAGTCACAAGATTGAACTAAAATGAGTGAATGTTTATAGTGCGATAACGATTCAATTTTCTGATTGCAGTAACAAAAATTATTTCATTAATTAAATGGCACTCCCACCAAATAAATTACGTTTAAAAGATAACAAGCTGGTATTAACACTAATGAGGAGCTTGCTATGTTAATGATTTCAAACGGGTACGTATTTTCTTACCCGTATTAGATAGTAGTCGCGTTTAAAACCCACGCATATTGAGTTCTCACACCACGCCATGGACTTGGGAATGTCCGGAGCAGTGACATCTCCCTACAGCAATGACCAAACAAGAATTAGACTATTGTTACTGTTATTGTTACCAAAAATACCCTGTTTCTGTGTTTGCAAAGCAGGAATCAACCTGTAATTCGTGGAATTCTCTGTCCTTCCAGTAATAGAGTTGAATTTTCCGTTTGACTGCAACACACATGCGCAGTTTAGCCTCACCAGATTCAGACTGCTGGAGGAAGAGAGACAGAGAAAGAGGAACATCAGGCTCAAAGAGGGATCTGGAGTCAGTGACAGGCGGTTATGAAAATGAAATTTCCCCAACTGAATATACATGGCTAACCAACATGTAAATATAAAGGACAGAAGACACTGACAATACTAAAATGTGCGTTTTCATTTTGTCACACAACAAAAAAACGTGTTATTAACCACCCAGCAATTTGAATAATAAAAAAGAAGAAACTAAGAATAAGTCATAAAAAAAAACTTCCTTTATCGGCTGTTTGTTTAAGGAAGGATAAGAAAAGACCCAGGTTCCCAGGTCCTGCAGGTTGCAATGTCCTGAATTTTGCTTGCCAAACTTTAGCCAATTGTAATGGTCTGTTTTTTTTTTGGTTTGATTTGGAATTTCCCCAACTAAACACAGAGCCCAGTGGGCCAGAGTGAGTGCTCCGACTTGGCCCCCCTGGTCCCAGAAAAGACTATTGATGTGTGGGATTTTGTCAGAGCTTCCTTCCTCCATTTCACAAGTGTAAGTAACTTAAGTGTGATTAAAATAGTTGCCTCCTTGTTTTCTGTAGCTATCAAATTGTGTATTTAATTGTGTTTTGTTACTTGTAACCTCTTTCCCAAAGTCGGGGTCGTGGGGCAATGAAAGGGGATTGCTTGTCGATTTCCAAAAATCTAATTCATTTTATTAAACTATTAGAATTACCATATTTTATCCATTACCTACTGAAGAAGACAAAAAAGTAGTTAATAGTATCATTGTTAACATGTTAATAATAAACATTAAAAACAACATGCAATTAAAAACCCATCAGCCTTTTGTTTTTTGCGACCCCTGATTACTATGGCGGCCGAGAGACCTTAATGTGCTGCAATTTAAGAAAACTCATTCAACTACAAAAAAAAAACACCAACAAATTAAGAAAAGATCTTAATCCGCTTGACAGCATACGTGCTGCAAATCCTTACAATGCATGCACATTAAAAAATATATAATAAATAAATAATCGCACATCGCAAACAAATTATGAAACACAATGGAAATGTTTCAATGGAAATGTTCAATGTTTTGTTACTTGTAAACGCTCCACACGGCTTGTAGTGTATCTGGTTAACTCTTTATTTTATCATATCGCGTCTAAAACCACAGTGCGTGCCGCTTTGTTTACGGATTTAAATGTGTTTGTGAGCTCACGATCCTCTGCCGTTTCTCGTTGCTATGGCTACCATCAGCTTTTTCTACACATGTGCCACGGTCAGGTTTCAAAAAAGTTCAGCTTTTGCCACTGTGTGGATTAATACTGAATGAGTGTCATGGTTAAGAATGAAGCAATATGCTGGTGTTTAACTGCATTGCTTTAATGCACTCCTGCATTGGGCTCTCACAGACACTCTGCACTCTGACTACTTCAACAATGTTGATAAGCCGTGGTAGGCATTTCTCTCTGTCTCACGCTGAACGCAGTCGACTAATTGCAATATACTGGGTCATCGGACCAATCAGCACAGATTGGTATTGTGCTAAGGAGGGCTTTGGGAACAAATTAATCGCTGAATGAATCATATGGGAGTCGTTGGGATAATTATGTAAAAGTAAATGCATATTATAAGACAATGAAAGTGTTTTTTGACCTTGCATGCATATCAGCCTGCTGATGGAAACCCCCAAAACCAAAATATTACCTTTTTAAATGATAATAGGGGATCTTTAATGCCTGCACCAGCATATTTTATCAATAGAAGAATCATCGTACTGTACTTCTCAAGTCTTGAATCAGGTTTTGCTAGTGTAGGTCCCTTGTTCAGACGAGCAGTCAAGACGAGCAGAGAACTAATGTTATAGCACTGGACCCGTTGACATGTATTCAGCACATTAAAAAAGTTACATTAGCAAGTTGGTATTAAACCAACCAAATAGTGAAGACATAGTGACAATCTATTATCTATTTCTCATCATTTAAACATTGTAATAGTAATAATACATTAAATTACTACTAGAGATTGTTAAATATTTTACAATACCCCCTGCAATATCGTCAAAAACCACTGCTCTAGAGACATCAGAGACTTGTTTTACATCTTGTAAAAAGAGGCAAAATTGGTCCCTTTTAAGGTATTAAATCCACAATTCCTTACGACATACTTCAGAATATTTGTAATGTATTTCAGCAACACATTTCTAACCTTTATAATGTGTTAAGAAACAACTCTCAGAATTCTCTTTACCCTGCCTATAAAGCAACTGTGGCAGTGATTTGTAGTGAATATATGATGGTAGTTCTCCACACAACCACCCAGGTGTCTTAGCAGAGAAACCACATTCATAGTTTGTCAAATTATCTATCAGCGGCTTCATTTCCCAAACACAATTTCTTGTTTTGATAAGGGAAAAAGGCTAAAAATCGGGCCTTTTTACATACCTGCAGATCACAGGCAAATAATGTAGCCCCTTTAGCTTTTGATACCACAGTTATCTGCTGGAACGTGAGCAGGTCGTGAACGTGGATGTTATTTTCTGGAATGATAAAAGGTAGCAACACTGCTGTAACCAACAATAGGGGCAAGTAGGCAAGTAAATACATAAAAAAGTCAATACTCACCCAACAAACTAACCAAAATCTTGTACTGTGAAACCACAAATAGCTGAGGGAGGAAACAGTTTGTAAGTGATAGCGAAAACAGTCAAACAGTCATTTTTTTAAGAGAACCAGACCTAATTTTATATTATATTACTAACATAATCTGACATGCACAGTAACAATGTGCAAATAACAGCAAACATTTGGATGAACTAATCCTCAAATATCAGCGGTTTTCAATCTTCAAACCTAATTTTTTATTTTAGCCTGAGATCTCAACTGTGGAAAGACTTAAAATTAAATTAATCAGTATATTTACCTGCTGAATCTTCTTGGAGAAGTTCTTATTGGATTTCTCTAATGTAACTTCAAACCTATTTGTACCTGTACAAATATTTAATCAATTAAACGACAAGTAAAAAAAGCAACTAATCAATGCTAAACGATAAATATGAGCACAGATGGAAACAGAAGCTACAGACCTGCATCTTTTTTAATCCTGTACTGAAGGAGATGACCTGGTTTGGTCCCCACAAGGAGCCAATCATCTGAAAACAAAGTAGGATTATCAACTTAAAGAGCAATTTGACCAAATGGTTTGATCAACTTGGTCTGATTTAAATGGCCAGTTCCTTATCTTTGTTTTGGTGTTGCAAAACCACTATTTTTTAAATCTTATTATTTTGTGTCATTCTACATTTTTTCCTCTGTGTCATTAGCCTTACCAATATTGTTTTTATGTTATTTTTAACATTTATAAAAAAAACATAATAAGCTTTCTGGAGCAAATCAGTTACATCTGTCCTTACTGTCTGTCTGTTATCATTTACTTATCATTCCTTTGATTCAAACCTGCTTGACTTTCTATCTTCTGTTGAACACAAACAATGATATTTTGGAAACCGGTAGCCATGGACGTCTACACTCACCGGCCATTTTATTAGGTACAACTTACAAGTACTGGGTGGGACCCCATTTTGTCTTCAGAACTGCCTTAATCTTTCTTGGCATGGATTCAACAAGGTACTGGAAATATTCCTCAGAGATTTTGCTCCATATTGACATGATAGCATCTAGTGACTGTGGAGGTCATTTTAGTACAGTAAACTCATTGTCATGTTCAAGAAGATGTCTGAGATGATTCACGCTTTATGACATGGTGCGCTATCCTTCTGGTAGTAGCCATCATAGGATGCTGTGGCATTGACACAATGCTCAATTTGTACTAATAGTCCAAAGTGTGTCCCCACATAATTACAGCACCACCACCGGGCCTGAACCATTGATACAAGGCAGGATGGATCCATGCTTTCATATTGTTGAGGCCAAATTCTGACGCTACCATCCAAATGTTGCAGCAAAAATCAAGACTCATCAGACCAGGCAACATTTTCCAATCTTCTATTGTCCAACTTTGGTGAGCCTGTGTGAATTGTAGCCTCAGTTTCCTGTTCTTAGCTGACAGGAGTGGCACCCGGTGTGGTCTTCTGCTGCTGTAGTCCATCTGCCTCAAGGTTGGACGTGTTGTGCATTCAGAGATGCTCTCCTGCAGACCTCGGTAGTATTGAGTGGTTATTTGAGTTACTGTTGCCTTTCTTTCAGCAGAAACTAGTCTGGCCATTCTCCTCTGACCTCTGGCATCAACAACACATTTGCGCCCACAGAATGCTACTATTTTCTCTTTTTCAGACCATTCTCTGTAAACCCTAGAGATGATTGTGCATGAAAATCCCAGTAGATCAGCAGTTTCTGAAATACTCAGACCAGCCCATCTGGCACCAACAACCATGCCGCGTTCAAAGTCACTTAAATCACCTTTCTTCCCTATTCTGATGTTCGAACTGCAGCAGATCGTCTTGACCATGTCTACATGCCTAAATGCATTGAGTTGCTGCCATGTGATTAGAATAGAAATTTGCGTTAACGAGCAGCTGGACAGGTGTACCTAATAAAGTGGCCGGTGAGTATATACTAGGAAATACTAAGGTAGTTAATGGCTACCAGTTTCAAACATTCTCCAAAATATCTTATATTGTTTAACAGGACAAAAAGCTTATGAATGTTTGAAAGAGTAAACGATAAGTACATTTTAGGGTGAACTGCCCCTTTAAGCACAGATTTTTTTTGGATATACATAATTTTGATATGTAAACGCTACAGATATCTCAATATTTTAAAACACAGACATTATCTGACATTCATTATTTATGACACATAAGTGTTGAAAGTGTACACAGCAAAGGAAGTGAAGGAAAGATGAGCAAAACTAACCCCAGGCCGCCAAACAGTCGATCTGGAGGGGCAGTTTCTCCAGGATGGGAACTGGTTCGTATGCGTCGTGCATCCTGGAGCTCCTGTGAACCACTCAACACTGGTAGAGAAATAAATAACTGAAAACGAAAACACCCAAACACCGTAGAGTCTCCTGACAGAACTGTAAACAAAATGCGAAAACACTGCAAATTCACTTCTAGACAGATCGCTAACTTCTTAGTTAACCACTTTGAGTCTTGTCAAACGTTCCAGAATTGTCCCACTCCATCGCTGTTCAGTCATAGTGCCTAAAACAGCCGACGAAAAACACTGAAACTCCTTTGTTTTTGTTGTGTTATGTTGTTAATGTGTCATGAAGAGTTGGCTAGTTAGCTTCCAAATGCAACGTTAGTCCTTTAAACTCGCTGAAACCCAATGCTCGACGTCCAAACGCATTTCATCCCATTGTCCTGCAAATCGCAGTGCCTTTATTCTGGTTTTAACCGTTTAAATGTCCGTCGGTAAGCAGCGACGTGTTCAACGTTTGACAGCTAGCATCGACATTTCTGTGTGTGTGCTGCAGCAACTTCCTGGAGCCGTGACGAGCACGTGACCGTGAGTGAAAGCGCGTGACGTGGGCGGCTGCTGCGTTATTAAAGAACCACAAGAGAAGCGCGTGCACTCCTGTACCACAAGATGATTATTTCCCTAAACGAAGGTTTTATACGTATGTATTCGACAGTCTGAGATTAAAGAAAGTAATAACACATTTTAAAACATTTATTTAAATCCTCATTTTACGTTTTTCCAATTTAAGGACAATTTGTGAAGAACCACAGTGCCTCCATAGAGGTAAAGTTGGTTTTATATTCAGACTTTCTCCTTAATAATATAATTACATAAAAGTATTATTTGCAAATTCTAAATAGGGAAATCATATTAGCAGCCAATGATTATCAAAGTACAACATTGTTCACAGTCAAATAGATATTGTTAATGTTGTTTTGAAGTCATACTTGCATGCTAATTCCAATCAAATATTCAAAGTAACCAATATAGAGACTTCTAAATGAACGAATGTACGAATATAAAACCAACTTTACCTCTATCATGGCCTTCAGCTTCATGCTAACTGAAAAGTCATTGACAGCCTAGTGTACAGTGTGACAGGGAGGATTAATGTTTGCAAGTCAAAACCAGGAAACAAGCTTTTTTTGTCACTTCCTATCCCAATAGAGCATTGACTTCATGATGGAATGAGATGAGACCAAACAAAAGCTTGTTTCTGGGTTTGACTTGCAACGAATAACCCTCCTTGCTTGCACTGTACTGTATTTTAAAAGTAATCATTACTCAACACATTTCAAGATTGAAAGTGCATTGTGTCCATCTGGTGGTCAAACAGAGTTAAGGGACTTGCTGTATCTACTTTGCCATCCTGATTTAAACACTGGGCTTTCTACTTTTGCCTTTGCGAGTGTGGACCTTAATTGCTTTGCCAAGTTTTGCCTTTCATCAGGAAGTATAGTTTGTTCTCCCAGTTCTTCTAGGCTGTGACACACTCCATCAACATGAAATGTGACTACTGCTTTAAAGGGCACCTATTTTACCCCTTTTTTAAGATGTAATATTAATATTATGGTTCTTCTGAGTGTGCCAGTTTAGGTTCAGTTCAAAACACAATTCAGATTTTTTATTATGATGTTAAAAAGTGCCATTTTGGGGGCGTGTACACAGTTCGTCGTTTTAGGGGCGTGTTGCTTCACATGAAAATTAGTTTCGACTTCCTGCCCAACTTAACAAGGGGGCGGAGCCAAGAGCTCCCCGCTTTGTGTATGGCTACAGACAGGCAGACAGAGAGAAGCAACATGAGTGAGAGGACCAGCATTCAGCTGTACATGTACGACTCGGACACAGACCAAGCAGAGAGTACAAAATCATTTGTGTCTTTGTATAGTTTTACAGCCAACTGTGTGCTAGTTTAAAGCTCCGAGCTTGTAGCCTACACCGAGACTAATAACCAAGTACACTGAATTAACTTTGACTGAAGGGCATCACACACCAGATGCACCGCGACACGGTGCGCACATGACAGTTGAAAGTATCGCACACTTGCGGCGCCGGTGTGTGTCACCTGATAGAAACTTGTTTAGAATTCAGAAATGTTGATGCTGCGTGGCGCGACGCTGCGTGGCGCTGAGCGGCGCTTCTGGTGTACGACCTGCATGAGGCTATAACTAAAGGGCGTCATACACCGGATGTGCCACTCAGAGCCACGACACGACACACCAGACGCACACATTTGCATGTTATTTAAAATGAAACTATTCAGATAACGCTCTGTGGCGCGGCAGAAATATGAAGTGTCCTGAGCAGGGCCAGCGCGTCCATAGAGGCGACCTAGGCGGCAGAATAGTGAGCAAACCCCCCGGTCCTCACTTTCATCTGCAACACCCTCCCGGTCCTCACTTTTATCCGCAACAACGCGAAATGCATGGCGCTGCGCGTCATTAGTTCGTTATTTCCAATGGAGAGACACTCATGTGAGGCAGCGCGCTCGCACTTTCCAGCTGCATTTAGTTAAGATGACAGGGAGCTTCTGTGATCGCGGGAAATGCAAACCGCTGAAGTTTAAGGAAGATGCAATGAAAAGTACACATGTATGCAAACCCATTAAAACTCACAAACACTGGTGCGGAGGAGAGCAATAACATGGTGAATGTTGAGCCCAATGAGCCTTACACCTAAAAATAGAGCAAGGGTGTTTCTTTGGTGACGTCGCTTTGACTCACACGCTGAAAATGGAAGACGTGAAACAACATACTGAGGATATGGTAATGCGCACCTGTCAATCAATATTGGTGGGCGGGGTGACCGCACTCCTACGTCAAGTTGCGGTCGATCTCAAAACATTTCCAATTGGTTCACTGTTTTTATGTTGTTAAATTGAAAAAAAAGGACTGAGTGTGTTTATATCACCCCAATATGACGATCTATACACTACACCTACACATATGTCTGTCCAAACAACTTGAAAAGGAGATTTTTCACTATAGGTGCCCTTTAAGGAGAATTTCACGTGATGTGGTCACTTCCACACCTAGGGCAGTCTGCAAACATACAGTAGCCCAAGCAGTGGAAAAGAGGTCCTCTTCGTTCTGACCCCTTGATCCTAACATGGGGGCAATGCTGCGGTGAACTGACTGTATGGCTTTTAAAATTACATTTGTCCACTGAAGAATTGTTATCGCTCCTGCCTCTTCCTGAGGTCTCTCAAAACTTTCAGGGTTAATAATAAACAACACGGATCCCTTGGCTATTTGTGTCTGAAATTGTATTCTCTCGGCTACATCTCGATCACTTCAGTGTGAAAATTGAACTCATAAGCTAGCAAAATGAGTAAGAAGGACCCACAAACTGCAAGCCATTTGTCAACAAATCAGGTGAATCTAGCATGTCTGTGCAAAAATAATTTATATCGCTCTTGCCTCTTCCTGAGGTCTCTTAAAACTTTTGGGGGTTAATAATACAAAACAACCCAGGTAGCAAAGAATTTGGACCCAGATTTGGCATAAAGCTGGCACAGTAGGCGTTTGTCCGGCACTGGCATACAGCATGTGGGCCAAACATGGCCCGGGTTTGGCAGAAGTGGCACAGTCTTTAAGGCGGCACACAAGACTTGGGCCAGATATCAAATGTACTATTTGGACCAGATGTTAAAAATGTATATGTGGGCCAAGTAAGTTTGGTCTATCCTGACCCACTTTTAAAATACATTTAAATAATTTTTGAGTAAAGAAAAAATTCTAACAGTTGTGTCTCTTCCAGAAAAAGCATGGCCATAAAGCGAAATGCTTCATGGGTTTATCAAATTCATTGCAGTCATGACACACCAACATATCCGGCCCAGTTTAGGCCCAGTTATGGATTATTAACTTGGCTGAGACTTGGTCCAGATATGGTCCATGTTTGGATGGAATTAGCATGCAAGTATGACTTCAAAACAACGTTAACACTATCTAATTGACTGTGAACAATGTTGTACTTAGATAGTCATTGGCTGCTAACATGATTTCGCTATTTAGAATTAGCAAAGAATACTTTAATGAAATTATATTATTAAGGAGAATGTCTGAATATCCGAATATAAAACCAACTTTACCTCTGTAACAAACACGTCAGAACCACAGACCATAATATACGCATCTACAAAATTCATAATCCATAAGACTACACTATGGTTCAAATTAAACTGAGTGATAAGTTTCTCCCCTAAATAATAGGTTGCAAACAATTAAAAGCAGATGAGAAGTCTACAAACAACAGCCGCACAAAAGCTCCACTATTATCCAAATGGTGACAAAGTGCATTCATTAAAAACAGTTTTGCATCCTCTACGCCTCTCTTGGCACGATATGCAAACTGCAATAGAGGTAAAGTTGGTTTTATTTTCAGATATTCTGACATTCTGCATAATAATATAATTTTATAAAAGTATTATTTGCAAATTCTAAACAGCGAAATCATATTAGCAGCCAATGACTATCAAAGTACAACATTGTTCACAGTCAATTAGATAGTGTTAATGTTGTTTTGAAGTCATACTTGCATGCTAATTCCAATCAAATATTCAAAGTAACATGGTAAACAATATAGAGACTTCTAAATGATTGAATGTGTGAATATAAAACCAATTTTACCTTTATCAAACTGCAAAGGGTCTAAAAGCGGCCCAGCAACTATCATTATGTAACTTTTTAGCTTTTAGCTCCAACCCTAATCAAACACAACTGAACAAGCCAATCAAGCTCTTACTAGGTATACTTGAAACACCCAGGCAAGTTGGAGCTAAACCCTGCAGGGACACCGGCCCTCTAGGACCGAGATTGGTGACCCCTGCTCCTACGGAGTATTTTTTGTTGTTGCTGGATTTTTTTACTACACTTTTTGTCACTGGAGTTTTTTTCCCCCATTTACTGAGTGCTATGAGCATCTTTTACTTTTTTCCCCCTTTTTGAAGTAGTTTTTGTTTGGATTTTTGAAGATTAATTTTCATTTCTCCCCTTTCCCACTGGGACTGCTCTTCTATTAAAGTCCTAGTAAAAATATGAGACCTGCAATTGTGTCTGTTCTGCTTCTCTCGACTGAAAATACAAGAGTGATAAATTAATTAAAATAATTTCATATTAATTTGTATAGCGCTGTTACAATGTAGATCGTTTCAAAGCATCTTAACATAGAAGTTCTAGTACATTAAAACAGTGTCAGTCCAGTTTTCAAAGTTTAAGTTTACTTCAGTTCAGTGTGGTTTAATTTTCAGTGTTGAAAGTCCAAACACTGAAGAGCAAATCCATCGATGCGCAGCTCCACAAGTCCCAAACCAAGCAAGCCAGTGTGGATTTGCATATATATGAAGAAAAGCATAATAAGGAAGCATGTTAAGGAATACAGCAGTGCAACAATGCATAAAACAACCATATTACAGCACAGTACAAATATTCACAGATGGTTCAAAAGATCCTGAATCTGATAAAGCTCCAGCAGCAGTGTACATAGCTCAATTAAGTGTAAGAATATCAAAAAGAGTGGCAGATCATATTTTTTTTAACTACAGATCTATGTTTCTAGCTCTACAGTGGATAGAAGTGGTGCAACCATTAAGATCAGAAGTATGTACAGATCTGGCATCTTAATAAGTGTAACTTTAACAGCAAGACAGGATATGGTGAATGAGGTGATGCAGAGTTTATTTAGAATTGGACAGTATGGACTTTTGGTAGGCTTCTGGTTGGTTTTTGGTCACATGGGTGTAGTGAGTAATGAAGAGGCAGATCAACTCGCTAAACTAGCATTGCAATGTGCACAAACAGAAATAAAGATTACACTGAGTATATCTGAAGTGAAAGGGATGATTGCAAAAGAAATAGGTAGGAAATGGTTGAAGGAGTGGGATAATGGATTAAGAGCCCATGTGGTGATGAATGAGGATTCTTGATGCAGTGTCACCTGAGGGATCAGGGATCACGGTTGTTCAGCTTAGGCTTGCACCCTTGTCCTTTACGCATTGAAATTCCTCCAGATTCCTTGAATCTTTTAATTATGTTAATAGAGCCAGTAGCCAACCTTTAAATGGGTGTTGGTGGTTTAATTTTATTAAAATTTCTATAATACAATTTTGATCCTTGTACAACAGTTTTACCTGCACAGGTTAATATTGTTCACAATTAGTATAAAGTGACAAAATTATCTTTGATGATGTAAATAACAAAACCTGAACACAAGAAAATATTTAGTTAAAAAAATATTGAATTGATGTGTTTTTGTTTCTCACAGTACTTTATTTATAGGTGTTAATTGATTTAATGACTGCACTATTTTTTCTACAGGTGAAAGCTCAGATATAACAGAAGAAAAAAGTGAGAGTAATGTAGAATTCATTTATTTTATTTAGAATTCATTCATTTAGAGTACTGTAGGTTCATTTATATTGTATAAAGTGAGCTGATCTGCTGTTTATCCTGAATTGTTTAATGAGTGTGAGGTCTGAGGTTCTTCAATATGATAAGAGCTGCTGAAATTCACCTTTTTCATATTAATAGTCCCTGTTTTCACCTCGTTCATTATGCTGATGTGTAAATCACATGTGTAAATTCACCATTAAACTGCTTTTATTGGTGTCAGCAGACTCATTAAAACACATAATCACCTATTGTGTCCAGTGTTGGCTTTAACACATTATAATTACTGCATAATATTTATTTTTAATTAACTAAATGAATACATTATTTTCTGATGTTAAAAAAATAATTTTTGAAATAAGACATTTGCCAATGCCGGACAGCTCTGCTGTGCTCATGTTGAGAATAATCAGGAGTGATCAGTGGCGTATAGCAGATGGCACACACTGCTGTGGGCCCCCCAAAATTAGGGTTAATTTCTGTAATTTCCTTGAAGCAAAACTGGTGTCAACCGATCATTAACAGAATAAATCGATTTTTAAGTTTTAATGACCTATTAAAATACTATAATCCATTACATCGCATACACAAAACATGTTTCACTTTAATAATTCATACATTAACACTAGCCTACTACTCAAGAAGGTAATTTTGACCATTTTTTATTCTGTAGTTTATTAACTGTTAAAATAAAACCCACACATTAATACCCTAACTTTTCCTAATGTATACATATTTCTTTCTAACATTATTTACTTCAAATTACAAAACATAAAAGATTATTTCTACCTTGAACACCCCGCAGGCACAATTAACACATTTTTTTCTTTCTGCTAACATAATAACTTTATTTGAGAAAAAATACATAACTTTACTTCAGCTTTATCATTCAAAACAACATTAAGTTTCGTGAAAAAAAGTGCTCTCCTGATTGTGAAGTGAAAGAGAGGTGCACGGGTGGTGACGCACATTTACTGATTGCATAACCAAAAAGATCACACTTTTAAAATCTAAAATAAAATATGACAGACATTCAGTGCTTATTTATATCTCAATAAAAGCTTTGAATATAAATATGATGTGACAATATGATGAACGATTATGAGAACGGTAGGACTAGTTTGAATTCTGTAGTTCGATGTGTCTTAGTCCCTTTATTCATGATTGAAGAATTTCTACTATTGACAGGTCTGCTCCTCCCCCTGTAGTGAAGCTCCTCCCCCTCATCAGTTCAGCTATAAATACTGAAATGTTCCCAGTAGTCCATAAGGACAGAGAAAACATGAGTGATCCAGGACCCTGCAGAATTAAACAGGAAGAGACAGAAGATAGAGAAAACATGAGTGATCCAAAACCCTGCAGAATTAAACAGGAAGACACCGAAAAACAAACAGGTTGGTGTTTATTGCTGATTCTTTATCTTAGATATTTACATTAGATGTCGCCTACCAATTTGTTGTCTGTTGGAAGGTATGCGTCAATAGAGCTGCCATTTTAGTACAGGGTAGCGCTCCTTTCAAATGAATGCGAGACCAAGCTGCAGTGGAGGACTGTGGCGATAGAGTGGGGGAACTATGACGTCAATTTGTATGCACAAACCCGGAAGCAAGTTAGCATTTTAGCAGTTCCGGTTCCCTCATCCCAAAGTCAATGGGTTTTTTCAATAGGATTTCAGTTTAAAAGCTTAAATAAGGTTCGTGGCTAACACAAACTCAAGATACTTACACGTTTTATTTTACGACATCAAACACATCAGCAGGGCTTGACATTAACTTTTTTGATCACCAGCCACGGTGGCTAGTAGTTTTCCAACATTACTAGCCACTCGCCATTTTCACTAGCCACAATTTTATCTATGGCAAAATATATTTTATACACATAAATATGACTTTGACATGCTAAAATTACTTGATTTAGATTTTGCATTATCTCCACATGCCTCATTCATTTCACTTTTTGTGTGTCGTGTATGAGCTTACTAAATGTTCATGAGCAAATGGGTCATGGTTTCATAGTATTACAATTAGTTTTTATTTCACATAATTTTCAGAGCTCAAAATGAAGGATTTACCAAATTCTCTGACCACACCAAACATAAACAATTAATTCTTTCTTAGCCACAAATTTTAACTGTGCCACAACAAGCAAAATATAGCTGTATACTATACTTTTTATTTCACAAAACATATGCACAGTAATCTGTCCTGCCTAAAGGTCCCAGATCACCAGTTAACTACACATAAATGGGGAGTAATCTCCCATTAAAGCAATGTTATTATAAAAAATGATAATTAAACCACATTACGCAAAAGAAAGCAGGTAAAAAACATACCGTGTGACAATGAAAGGAGTATAAGTACACGGTTAATGTTAGACCCATAAAAAAATCTGTTCAAATAATGGTGAAAGTGAAAGCAACCGGTGCTGCTTACAAAAAGACAGCAGGGTTAAGTTGGTTTTGTTTTCGATATTCCTGACACATTCAGTGATAGACGGCAATAACTCAAACCTCTTATCCTAAAACGAAAAAAAAAGACAGCTGTGAAGCATAGCCAGTGTTGTCTTTTTGTAGGAAACACAGTTTAGATCTTTTTAGGATAAGAGGTTTTTAAGTTATTGCCGTCTATCACTGAATGTGTCAGGAATATCGAAAACAAAACCAACTAAACCCCGCTCAAAAAGCCAAATCCGGAGCTCTTGAAAGCAGCAAGACTGTGGGTGCATGTTGCCATGTTCATCGCTTTTTGTCTAGTCTATTTAAAAGAGAACCGATCACATCAGCTGTGTTTCTAGACACAGTTGTTTGCGCAAGGAAACGAGAGCGCGCACGTTTTAAACAGTCGCGTGCATCACCTCAGCTGTTAGCGCAAGTGATTATCCTTTCATTCGGTATTCATCTGCTTATTTATTGCTTACGCGAACGCAATTATTTCTGTCAGTCGTGTTGCTTCTCAATTCTAAGATCGCCTTTGCATGCATATTGGATCATCCTTATTGTCGAACCCTGCTTTTATGAATTATTATCTGGGGAAATTATTTTCAACCAGCCAAAGTGGCTAGTGGGAGCGTCTGTCTTACCTGCCACCACTGAAATCTACCCGCATTTGGCAGGTGTTAATGTAAAGCCCTGCACATCAGTTACATCACACTCTTGATTTATTTATTTTTAATCGGTTTCGCTTCTTTAATAAGACGGTTTCTATCAAGTTGCTAAATGGGACTACAGGCGGTGTCTGAGACATTATACGTCATCAAGCTAAACTGGTCTGAAGCGCAGCTCGCTTGTGTTGGGCTTTTGAATTTGTCTGTGATTAAAGTATTTTCATGAGTAGTTTTTATAGTTTGTAGTATTTTTCTAATTGGGAATTCATATTGTGTGTAGACAATGCCTTCACCTGTAAAAACTGTTAAGACAGATTCATTTGATGGTAATTTATTTTAATTAAACAATATTATGTAGATACCGCTTAACAGTGCAGCCTGTCTCTTTCCTGCTCTCAGTAATGCAAACGTGTGAATAAATGTGTAAAAAATACACACGTTAACTGTCATTTTAACGTGATCAATTGATTTCTCGTCCCTTTCTTTCTTCATCTGAACACATTTAACAGTCATAACTGCAATGTTTACACTCCTCCTTAAAATGTATAGCATATGGGCTGCTTTTCGCTGTACTCGATGATGAAAAAGAATAGTGAATGTTGTTCTGTCACTTATTTAAACATGTCTTATGATAATACTATGTAGGCACATTTATACATACAGTTTTAATACTAACAACCGTAAAGCAAAACAAAATGTATTCCCCCATAAAAAAACTATCAAAAAGGTACATGCGTCTATGTGCTATTGTGTATTTATTTGTTTATAATATTATAGCGTGGATTATAAACCGAGTAAATCTTTGTCATGGATCATATTTCTTAAAATAAGCCTGAAGAGTTGTTAGCAGGGTGGTGCTGACGTCACAGGCGAGCGCCCCGAAGGCTGTAGTCCCTTTATAGTTGTATGTTAGCTTTTCAGTTCTTGTGTTTGCATTTAAGATCCAAAAGTGCTATAAGTTGTATTTTCGTGTGAGGATTATCCGGCTGGACAAAACTTGTAAGTGTTTGAACACAGAGCTTACTATTTGTAATCTTCGAAAAGCCTATGGGAAAATCCTATAGAGATTTTATCGAGGGAACCTCTGTATGCTAGCAGCCAATTAGCCTACAAGGTGACGTCATAGTTCCTCTACTCTATATAGAGACAGAGATATACACGATAACTATGATCGGGAGTTTTTCCCGGTGGTCAGTATGCAAATATATATATTTTTAAGTACGAAAGTTATAATTTTACATCACTTTTCTACATTGATGGATAAGCGATCGCACGGGCATTCCTGACAAAGAGCTTGTGTTTGTGTGTATGGAAATATACTATCCACCCTCCCTGTTAAATTTGATCTAATCCGTGTCCTGAAACGCCCCCTCCCCCCCTCCTGCTTTCACTTCTCATTCTGACGGAGGAGCGATTCGTTTGTGAATGAATCTCCGTTATGAACGGCTCGTTCACTTAGCCGACAATAAGTTTTTAGCACTGCAGCATCTTGTTGTCACAATTATTTTGCATTGTTTGCTTATTTTATTCAACAAAACTTGCCTAGAATTTAGTGTGAGTTGGTGCTACTTTACCTTATGGTCAGTGCAGCAAGAGACTGTAATATCGTCAATAAAGCTAATTGTTGAGCACAAAAGTTCATAACATACAAAAAAAACTAAACCTATGAAATGTTCTGCCTTTGTGCTTTGTCTTCTTTGTTTGCTAATTACTGCACCCGTACACATCGCTAAAGTCCAGCATTTTCACGTTGGCATGCTGTCTTGACCAAATGCGGTTGAATGACATTTGTGTTGGGAGCACTGTACCAATGTGGCGGCGCTATTGACGCATGCTCAGGGTCCGCATGCAACATGTAGTGTATATATCTATGATTCTTCATTATTCAGTAGGGGTGTGACGAGATGCCTACTAAACAAGACGAGATACGAGATTGGGTTCACGAGAACGAGATGAGATTTTTACACTATTTTTAAGAAATCCTCAATGATGAAATGTATGAATGGAAAATAGTCGTTTATTCAACTGGGAAAAAAACCCAAATCACAAAACTACTTAGGTGCTTTCTTTAAATCAACTTGTAATGAATGTTATTTGACTTCTATTTTAATGAATTATACGCAGTAATGGACATGGAAACACTGCTAAATATTTTGCTAATAGCCTATGTGAATGGAAAATAATCTTTTTATATATAATTTTAAATATTAGCAAAATATTTGCTAATATATGAATGGAAAATAGATTTTTATTCAACTAGAAAAAAAATCACAAAATGCAAAACAATTTAGGTGCTTTTTAAAAACATTGTGATGAATGGTATTTTATTTCTATTTAAATGAATTCTGTCATAAAGGACATGCAAACACTGCTAACTATAGCTATAAACTCTACCGACTGGCTTCTCCCCTGTACAATTTCACATGATATATTGAACTTATTTCCACATACTGAAACAAATACATGTAATTTTTTTGTATTTCATTTTTAATTTAATAAATTAGTTTCACTTTCATTTAGCAAGATTTCATTCAGGCCCCGTGACTCACTCTGAGCTACTGGATGCGATCATGTGAATATGAAGGACTAATAGGAGAGTTGTTTTAATGGAGTTTGATATCGCACACAGAATGAAAAAAATCTGCTTTTCCTGGACAGTATAAACGTGTGTTCTGTGATGATGATGTGACGATGAGTCTCCAGGAGTTCATTCAGTGAGTGTGTGTGTTTGTTTGTGCGCGCTTAGAGATGTGTGCATCTGTGGTGCTTTACTGACTCCCTAGGTGTGTAGGTCCTGTCGCAAAATGAGGCTAAAAGTCCTTCACGGTGTTAATAGTTTGATTACGGCGTTTACATATTACATACATAAAATAGGAATACTCCACGTCTTAAGTTCATTTGTGTTTACGACGATTATGCCTTTCAGCATATCTGAAATGCTATTACATTGCATGGATACGAACCATAATGTGTGAGGCTGTAGTTGTAGCCTATGTTGGATGCGGCACGGTGAAAAAAGCGGTTACGTCACACCCGCCCACCTAACCGAGTGACAAGCGCAACTCTGAGGCCAGCCTGGGTTGCCAGGTGTGTGCAAAGCACTTTATTTGCAGATCAAATCCAATCCTACCTCCAATCGTCAATGCTAATTTCACCCGCACGATCCATCATAACATTACAACTCACGTGACGAGACAACTTTTCACCTCGACGAGAAATCTCGCCGCAATTTAATCTCACGAGATCTCGTCGTACGAGATCTTGTCACACTCCTATTATAGACCAATTACCAACCTACGTCACACATGACGTCACACCGGTCCCCGGTTGCAGAAAAAGACCGGCTGCAATAGTAAACATGTCGCGTTTTGCGATAGGATGCCAAATTTAAATGCCAAAAAATAGAAAACGTAACTTTTACTATACACCACACTGCTTTCAATGCTGACTGCAGACGTCTTTGGCTAAAAGGGAGCTGAATGAAGTGACGACCTAATTAGAAATGCTCGACTCTGCAGTTCTCATGTTATATCAGGTAAGTTCACGCTATACTGAATCATACACATTACTCGTTTTTGATTGCAGCAATGATTTCGGCAAAACAGTTACATATGGGTAATTAAACTGCGGACACTGAATGCTAAGAATGAAACGTGAAAGTGTAAGTTATTAAAGTTGGTTTTATATTCACACATTCATTCAGTGACAACTTGTGACACACTCCCTATATTGTTTACCACGGCACTTTGAGTATTTGCTCTGAAATAACCTGCAAGTGTGACTTGAAAACAACATGAACACTGTTTATTTGACTGCGAACAATGGTGTACTTTGATAGTCATTGGCTGCTAATATGATTTCGCTATTTAGAGTTTGCAAATAATACTTTTATGAAATTATATTATTAAGGAGAAAGTCTGAATGTGCGAATATAAAACCAACTTTACCTCTATGTGTAAGTTCACATACCCTGCCGTAAGTTCAGGTGTAGTTCACTGTCAGAATGCAGTTGTTCTGCTTGTTGATGATCACCCACGCCTTGTACAACGTTAGCTCCGTCATTTTTCCTTGTCTTTGGCTCGACACATCCTCAGTTTTTAGCTCTACATAGTTTTGAATCTGGTAATCAGGGAACATTATTTCTTGCACATGACCACACAGAACACAATTGTTGGCATCCAAACACTTGTAGGCCTTTAACTTCTCTCGTAAAATCCCTTGGAGCTTCAATGAGATTGTATATTTCAGGCTGGATGCTTGGTCATTAGTCTTCTTCAATATCCATTGGGAGGGTGCTATCGCAAATGGACCTGTCACACGAACGCCGCTCACTTTAACGTTGATTTTGCAGAATCACTGTGCTTATCACTGGGCAACAAACTGTTATAATACGCTGAAAGCATTATGTAAATAGCCTAATATATATAATATGTAATCAATCTAACTTATTTCTAAGACAACAACAAACTGAACCGCATCAGATGTCATTCCCTTGCTGTAAATGCTAGCGCTCCCGATTTTTTTTTTCTGCCACCTCCCTGCGCGCGCATCCTGCATGTTTACAAACATGGTCATTGATCTATTCAGGATAAAGAACAATAATAAGCAAAAAAATAAAATAAAATAGGAAAATAAAATAGGAACTAAATCTAATTAGTCTTTTTATTTCCATTTTTAAAAGGTTTATTAAACATTTCATATCATACGACCAAACTAAATATGACCTGAGGTGATTCTTTTTACATTTATTTGAGATGTTTAAAATTCTAACAAAAAAAATCATAATCCTTAATGTGTTATACATTTTTAAAACTGCATGCAATTAAAAGTTTGTGTATTTTTAATGTCTTTAATGTCTTTTTGTACTTTTTTTTTATTCTCCTCAGACCTTAAAGAGAACAAAGGCGATAAACTTGAAAATACTGAAGGTACCATTTCAATGCAAAGTGGAGACAAGAATCGTTTTACCTGCAGTCAGTGCGGAAAGAGTTTAATAGGCAAAAAGAGTCTTAAGATTCACATGAGGAGTCACACTAGAGAGAAACTGTTCACATGTACTCAATGTGGGAAGAGTTTCGGACAATCATCAAACCTTAATAAGCACATGATGATTCACACTGGAGAGAAGCCGTTCACATGTACTCAGTGTGGGAAGAGTTTCGGACAATCATCAGACCTTTGTAAACACATGATGATTCACACTGGAGAGAAACCGTTCACATGTACTCAGTGTGGGAAGAGTTTCATACAACTTTCAACTCTTAATCTACACAAGAGGATCCATGCTGGAGAGAAAACACACAAATGTGATCAATGCAGTTATATGTTTTATAGGGCTTCAGAGCTGAAGGTCCATTATAGAGTTCATACGAAGGAGAAACCGTATTCATGCTCTGAGTGTGAAAAGAGTTTTACACGGATGTCAAATTTAAAAACGCATCAGAAGATCCACACTGGTGTGAAAGAGTATCTGTGCTTTGAGTGTGGGAAGACTTTCATTACAGCAGTAGGTTTGAAACGGCATCAGATGAGTCACACTGGAGAGAAACCTTACAAGTGTTCACACTGCGACAAGAGATTCAGTCTGTTAGGAAGCCTGAACATACATGAGAGGATTCACACTGGAGAGAAACCGTTTAAGTGTTCACAGTGTGACAAGAGATTCACACTGTTAGGAAGCCTGAAAAGACACGAAAGTATTCACACTAGAGAGAAACGCGTGTGATCAGTGTCTGAAGAGTTTCCCACATTTGTTGCATCTTAAGAGACGCATGAAAATCCACACTGAAGAAAAGCAGCACACGGGACATCAATGCTGCAAAACATCTCATCTGGAACGAGCGTTTAATGTCTGAACATTAAAAAAATACAGCTGCGAGAGACTGAGTGTAGAAAGTCTATCTATTTGTTTTGTGTATTTTGTTTTACCAATAAATTTTCTTTACTCTGAGGTTTAAGAATCTCTCCTGTTTTACTCCATTTACTTTGTAGGGCAGAAATCCAGTATGGTTTAATTTATTACAGTTTTTCTCAGTCACTTTGGTGCATTTCTCACAACACTATTTACATTTGCACAACAGTTCATGCATTTCTTAAAACAATTAATACAAAGTGCAAAACCTAGTGGATAACCTGCAAAAGTGTGTCACTTGCTCAAAATGGAGAGCTCATTCCTCAAAAGCAAGTATTCATGTCAATGAAAGTGTCGTTGTCACCAAAATGCATAGTCCTGCCACCATTTTGTAAAGTTTATTTATAAACTAATTTCGAGAGGATCACATGCTTATGATTGCTTGCAGCCGGCCCCGCATTTTTCAATTCGTGATTCACCAATCAGACGATTCCTAAGCCACTATAAATACCCTAAGTTCCATATCACAGCTATCTTCATTTTGAAGAATCCTCCCTTCCACCCCTACTCCTCCTCCTTTCCTACATGGGTGGCACGGTGGCCCAGTGGTTAGCACTGTTGCCTCACAGCAAGAACGTCACTGGTTCTAGTCCTTACCAAGCCAGCCAACGTTTCTGTGTGGAGTTTACATGTTCTCCCCGTGTTCACGTGGGTTTCCTCCGGGTTCCCCGGTTTCCTCCCACCGTCCAAAAACATGCAACTTAAGTTAATTGACTAATCTAAATTGGCAGCATAGACATGCTCCTAGTAAGAAGTTATATCTAATAAGCAATCACTATCTGTTCATTAGCTACTACAGCAGGGGAGTTCTCGAGATCTACCTGAGCTCAAGCTCCCCTCTCGCCTTGCAAACGGGAGGGAGCCCCGGGCTCGAGGATCTTATGAGCTCAGGGCTCTCTCCCGGAACAGCATGCCAAACAAGCTTTATAATCAATCATCAGCTAAGTGTGAACTCTTGAATTATAAACAAGATAGTCAAATGCACTGACTATGCGACTGCACTGCAAAAGACCCCTCCATTAAGCTCTTGAAGTTTGCGGATGACACTACTGTTATCGGCCTCATCCGGAACGGTGACGAGTCTGCATACAGACAGGAGGTGGAGCGGCTGGCTTTATGGTGCAGATACAACAACCTGGAGCTGAACACGTTCAAAACAGTGGAGATGATAGTAGACTTTAGGAGAAACCCTGTTCAACCTGATTTACAGATCTGTGTATGTTGTAGGTTCAGTTCCAATATGTAATGCAATATTGTTTACAGTTGTGCACAGCTCTACCCAAAGGAAGTTTGTGTTTGTTGTAAATAAGAGTGTATTTATTCTTTTACACAATGCTGTGAATAAATTACAATTGTAAAGAGCATATTCAGTAAAAATGTGAAACATACATATTCAGTGTCTTGTACTCAGATACCTCACTAAATGCAGTGATGTCTTACTTTACTGTAGTTTTCAAATGGCTGTGCAAATAGTATATAGTGCTGTCTTGAGCATTTTCAGAAAGTGTCACCAAAATCTGACTTTTATGCATTGGTCCTTATGAAAACAAGACAAAGCCATTTCAGAATCATTTTTTTTTATTGCCAAGTGTGCTTCACACACACAAGGAATTTGTTTTGGCAACAGAAGCTTTCAGTGTACATAAAGTGACGAGTGACAACACAAAATTAAATACAAGAAAAGAAAAGGCAATAAACATTAAACAGAGATGCAGTTAGTCAAAAAAATCTGGATGTGAGTTGTATGTACAGATATGCTGTAAATAAACCGGTTATAAGGTGCTGTGTACAAGTGGTTATGAGAAAGTATTGCATGTTTATTGCACAGTAGGAGAATATTGAACTGTTCATGAGGTAGATGGCCTTAGGAAAGAAACTTTTCCTGTGTCTGGCTGTTTTTGTGCTTGGTGCTCTGTAGCGCCGACCAGACGGTAACAGTTCATACAGGTAGTGTGCTGGGTGTGAGGCGTCCAAAGACGTGTGAATAAAGCAGCGTTTCCATCCAACGATTCGAAGCAAACAAAATCGTCATTTCCTGATTAACTGGCACCAAATATCAAGAGTAAAAACTGAAATTGCTGCGATAAGAGAAGCTGTGAATCTTTTCTTCATCTAATAAATGACTTGCGCCTCAGAAAGTTGCTCGTGAAGTTGCTCGTGAAACACACGCGGTGGTGTTTGAAGGTGTCAGATGCGGAGCACAGACGCTCTTGATTTTGGATGTCATAACATTACATAACACTAATGCTTAAACGGTAAGGCGTTTTAGAATGATCAAAACAACATTTGAGATGTGCTCAACACTTATTCAGTGTTGAATGAAATTATGATTCAACGTTGATAATTCAATCACTTTCCATTGTTGTAAATACTTACATTGAACCAACAATGATAATTTACCCATTTCCTAACATTAAAAATACTCTTATTGAATCAGTGTTGATAATTTACCCTTTACCCAACACTGAAAAAACGTACATAGAATCACCATTGATAATTCAATCATTTGCCATTGTTGAAAATACTGACACCGAATAAATGTAGATTTTTTTTTTTACCCATTTCACAACATTGAAAATTTCATTTTCCTACAACGTAGTCCCTTTATTTATGAGGGGTCGCCACAGCACAATGAACAGCCAACATTTCCAGCATTTGTTTTACACTTTTCAGAGCCCTTCCAGCTGCAACTCAATACTGGGAAACATCCATACACACTCATACGCTACGGCTAATTTACTTTATTCAATTCACCTGTACCACATGCCTTTAGACTGTGGGGGAAACCGGAGCACCCAGAGGAAACTAACTTGAACACAGAGAGAACAAGCAAACTCCACACGGAAATGCCAACTTACCCAATCGCGGCTCGAACTAGTGACCTTCTTGATGTGAGGCGACTGCTAACCACTGAGCCATTGTTCCACCCCTACGTTGTGTAAGGCTTGGCTTATGCTGCTATTCTGAACCAGTAATCTAAAACAGAAAGCAGTTGAAGGATGGCGTGTTTTAATCCATTTATCTGACCCCATTGTAATTAATCTGACTCCATTAATGTTGTTATCATCTTTGATAAAAAGAAAGAATCTCAACGCCTTAAAGCAGGCAAAGTTGTTTATTAAGTTACATGCTTCAAGCTGAGCTGTAACATATGCACTGTATATCATGCAGGAAACGCAGAGCAAAAGCCATTCTCCCCGATCAACAGTTACCTTTCCTTCTTATACCCTGAGCAAAGCATTGTCAAACATGAGTGAAAACCAACCCCCAAAAGCAGCTAACAAGCAAAGTTGAGGAGATGAAGTGAGGGAGAAGGACATTACATGCTTTCCTCAGGCTATGACTCAACAATAGTTAATAGTTATAAATATTGAAATGCATCAATGTCTCTGTTGAATTCATCACTACAATGCTAAAGTCATAAACTGTCAAATGACACCAAACAGTTGAAGGAAGATCACGAGCAGATAAATTGTCTATGGTGAAAGCATTTGGTTACTGTATCCAAATGGCAGAGGTGGGTATTGGAGCTGTGAGGAGTTCTCCCACGCCAGGAGGACCCATCTTGTGCTTGAAATGTCTCTGTAGTCCTTCATTAGCATAAAGGGAATAGCATATAATATTTTTCCATCTTACAGTCCCCTCTCAGGTACAATTGACCTCAGGAATTATAAGAGGTACACATGTGACCTCAAATTAAAGAGGAGTAGAGTAAACATGTCTGTTTTGGCAGAATAATCACTGATGATCGTTGTCAAAGATGCTCAGAAGATATACACACAGAACACCTATTGCTGTCAGGTGCAAGGCAAGTTTATTTCTATAGCACATTTCATACACTGTGGCAATTCAAAGTGCTTTACATAAACAAGAATAAAAGAGATGAGTATAAAAAAATAAAAATAAAAACATTATTAAAACAGGTTATAAAAGAATGAAAAGGAAAAGAAAGACCAGGGCACCTAATTTTACAGATCCCCTTCTCAACCGCCCTCCTCCCCGTCTGCTGTTCACTTTCTTCCACGACTCCCCAACCCTCTTCACTTTCGTCCGTGACACCCCTCCGCTATCCAACGCCCTGCCATCCCCCCAACTCTTCATTTTTGTCCGAGACAACCCCCATCCCCTCGTCGGACGTAGCACAGTGCTCATTCAGTAAAGGCACAGCTAAACTGATGGGTTTTAAGTCTGGATTTGAACGTGCCTAATGTTGGAGCACATCTGATCATTTCTGGAAGTTAATTCTAGCGGCAGGGGATGTAGTAGCTGTAAGCCGATTGACCCTGCTTTGACTGAACTCTTGGAATTTCTAGTTTATATGATCCTAAAGATCTGAGTGATCTATTAGGTTTGTATTCAGTGAGTATATCTGTAATGTATTGAGGTCCTAGACCATTTAGTGATTTATAGACAAGTAGAAATACTTTAAAATCTATTCTGAATGAAGATTAAAGTGTAAAGACCTGAGGACAAGTGTGATGTGCTCTGATTTTCTGCTTCTGGTCAGAATCCTGGCAGCAGCGTTCTTGATGAGCTCCTACTGTCTGACTGTCTTTTTGGGATGGCCGGTGAGGAGTGCATTACAGTAATCCACCCTGCTGCTGATAAAAGCATAAACAAGTTTCTCTAAGTTCTCACTGGAAACAAAGCATCTGATTCTTGCAATGTGTTGTATGATAGTAAGCTGATTTAGTTACTGCTTTGACATGACTACTGAAACTCAGATCTGACCCCAGAATCACACCAAGATTCTTGACATTATTTTTTTGTTGTTGTTTGACCCTTAGAGTCAAGGTACACATTCACCTTGAGAACCTCATCTCTGTTTCCAAATGCATTGACTTCAGTTTTCTCTTTGTTTAACTGAAGAATGTTTTGGTCCATCAAACCATTATTTTATCAATGCATTGTCAGAGCGTGTAGATCTGAGTGTCATTAGCATAGCTGTGGTAGGAGATTTGGTTCTTTCTCATTATTTGGCTCAGTGGGAGCATATAAAGGTTTAACAGGAGAGGTGCGAGAATTGAACATTGTGGGACTCCACACGTCATGGGTGTCCACCTTGACCTAAGGTCACCTATACTGACAAAGTAACCTCTCCCTTCAAGGTAAGATCTAAACCATTTGAGGACCATTGCAGATAGCCCAACCCAGTTTTCCAGCCTATCCAGAAGTATGCTGTGATCGACAGTGTCAAACGCAGCACTGAGATCAAGCAATACCAGCACTGTTAGTTTGCCTAAATCTGTATTTAGGTGGATATCATTGACTATCTTTATATGGGCGCTCTCTGTACTGTAATGTGCTCTCAAACCAGATAAAAAAAATATCTATACATCCCTTGGAGCTTAAGAACTTGTTAACCTGGTTAAAAACCTTTTTTAAAAGATTTTGTCAATGCAAGGGAAATTTGAAGTGTAATTGCTCAATAGTGTGTTACCCAGGTTGCTCTTTTTCAAGAGGGGTTTGACAACTGCAGTTTTAAGTGAGTTTGGAAAAGTCCCTGAGAGAAGTAAAGCATTTACCACTTTGAGAAGACCCATTTCTAAACAGTAAAACACCGTTTTGAATGATGTGGGGAGTGACAGCAGGTAGATGTTTTCATCATTTGCACAATATCTTCTAAGATTTTCCCATCAATTTCCATAAAATCAGACAACTGTCTGGTTGTGAGTCTCTCTACCTTTGCAAAGAGAGTGCAAGCATTATTTAAGTTGCTGTTTCTAAAGCTTGAAAAGAAAGACTTCCTAGCAATGTTTTGGTCTACATTAAAAGCATGAAGACTGTCTTTATAGATGTTATAATGGACTACTAGTTTCATCTTTCTCCACATACGCTCAGCTCATCTGCATTGTCTTTTCATCATTAGTACTGCTGTTGACCTTCTCCAAGGTCCTTTCTGTCTCCTAGTCCTTTTCTTGACTTGTACAGGTGCAATGTCATCCATGACATTCATAACTTTAGAGTTAAACAAATCAAGGAGAAAATCAACAGTGTGTGCAGATACGCTTGGTACTAGCAGTGCTTAATTTGTGAATTGTGAGGTCCCGGAACAGATCGGGGTAATGGATCCGGCATGTTACCCGAGGATGGAGAGGTGACGCGCACGAAAGTGAGGAGTGGGGTGAGGGGGGTATGGTGTTGGTGTGTGGATGGTAGAGGGGTGTCGTGGACGAAAGTGAGCGGAGACGACAGTGAAGAGGGTTGTCGAGACGCGGAAGAAATCGAAAGTGAACAGCGGATGGGGGAGAAAGGGGATCGGTAAAATGAGGTGCCGGATCAGATTTCAGAGGTGCCGGATCCGGCGTGTTCCAGCGCAAATTAAGCCCTGGGTACTAGCGATATGGCCTTCATAAACTGCTCACTAGTGTTCTCCTTAATGCATCTCTTTCTGACAGGGAGACAGATCTGGCTTCAATGGCTTTCAATATATTAAAAGAAAATACAGAAATGATCAGATCCGATCAGCAACATCCTTAACAACAGTCGATTAAATGTGTAAACCCCTGGTTATAATTAAATCTAAAGTGTGTCCACGATTGTGTGTCAATCCTTGTACATGCTTGTCATGAGTTATATTACAGCACTGATTTCTGGATTATCGATGTGAATATTAAAATCCTCAGCAATAGTGAAATAGTCAAATTCAGAGGTTACTATTGACAACAGCTCAGATATTTAAATCACAAATAGTCACCAAATGACACTTGTTTTACTCATATGCTGCGTCCAAATTCGCATACTATCCTTCCTAAATAGTATTTAAAAATAGAATTAGTATGTTGAAAAGAGTATGCCAAAGGTTCCTGGATGGTTTACTATTTCCGGTCAAAGTTTTAAGTGTAGAAGCGTCTATACTCAGCTGATATTGCCCACAGTACATTGCATGTTGGACGTGAATTCAATTTGAACTACAAATGTGGGTGAAAAGTGTAAACAAACTACAAACGTGATGGACGTGCGAGACCAACCGCCAAGTAGATAGGCTTCGGTAAAGTTGTGTTGTTTTATGACTGTTAATTAATATCTAGCCAACTAGTAAGTATTTAAATTGAGTGTTTTGTGTTATATTTCAACTGCAACAACAATACTGAACTTCTAGAAAGACGTGTTTGGACATTAACATCTGAATGCAGAATTACCCAAACACCTGAGGAGATTTCTCTGCATGAAAGACTCATGAATGGGAGATTAACCTGCTGCTGCTTCTCCAATAAGGTAGGAAATTAAATATGAAAGAAATGTGGATGACGTGTGGATGATTGACAGGGCTCATAACTAAGCAACACAATGATCTGTAAACGAGGAAGTAGTATGTCCCAAAACATGCATACTCTTTTGTTACACGCTCAAAACTATATATTTTTCCTTTACAAAAAAGTACATACTTTTAGGGCGTAATATAAGTATGCGAATTGAGACACAGCAATAGCTGCAATAGCACTTTCCTATCAGCTTGTTAAGTGTTATGTCACGCCAAGCAGATTCCGGGTCCAATCGCTCTATCAAGCATTTGTTGGGTAGTCTCAATTGTCTTTCATTTTGATTGAAGTGAGCTGATCTGCTGTTTATGTAATGCCTTGTTTAATGAGTGTGAGGTCTGAGGTTCTTTAATATAATAAGAGCTGCTAAAATCCATTTTTTTTCATATTAATAGCCCCTGTTTTCACCTCGTTCATTATGCTGATGTGTAAATCACATGTGTAAATTCCCCATTTAGCTGATTTTACTGGTGTCAAAAGACTCCTTTAAAACACTTAATCACCTATTGTGTCCAGTGTTGGCTTTAACACATTATAATTACTGCATAATCTTTATTTTTAATTAACTAAATGAATAATTACATTTTTCCAATGTAAAAATATATATATCAGAGTTACTTTTTTTAAAATAAGAAACAACACTTACTTTGTTTTACCAATGGCAGACAGCTCTGCTGTGCTCATGTTGAGAATAATCAGGAGTGATTGCAGTGGTTTTGCGTGCAGTGTGTAAAGACGATGTTTACTGTACAAAACAATGAAAATATGCTTAATCACATTCAAAAACCATGAACTGCAAACTCTAAGTTTTACGCAAACATGGTGTATTTAATGTATATAGCATAAATATGCTTTATGCATTTAATTTCATTTTAATAACCAATTGCATTTTAATATCCAGTGTCTTCGCTGCTGACCTTCTATGATTGATCAATTCAACCAACCAAGTATTAAATATATAACATTGTATTAATATGTCCCCCATGTTTCAAACATCCACAAGATATAATAAAAACAGGCTCATTGGGTTCCTCAGGCTACATTTTTGTGAAACGAAATTAACGATTTTCAGTTTTTTTGCAAAACTGTGAAAACGTGCTTTAACAAAAGCTAGCCTGCAGTTTGTAGGTAAAATTAACGCTCCAGGGAATTGTGATGCCTACAAACTTTGTTCCTTTGCACACTAAGTTACTAAAACTTAAACTGTTTATTTCATTGCACAGAATAAATACCACAAAACACCTTAAAAGCATCTATTATTTGTAATCTAACGAATTTGCGTTACTTGCTTCTCTTCATGTGGACGACTTTTCTGCCATGGTCAGTTTGCTCAGTGGCTCACCTTGTACAGTGTTGTACTTGGGACGCAGAGCTTCTAGGTTAGAATCCAATGAAGGATAGTCTAGATCAGGGATGGGCAAACTTGATCCTGGAGGGCTGGTGTCCCTGCAGACTTTTGCTCCAACACTAGTCAAACACACCTGAACACACTAATCAGTGTCTTCAATATCACTAGAAAGCTGCAGGCAGGTGTGTTTGATTAGGGTTGGAGCAAAAGTCTCCAGGGACACCGGCCCTCCAGGATCAAGTTTGCCCATCCCTGGTCTAGATGACAGGTAAAATTGTGATAAAGTTTTGTGGCCACAATGCAATTTTCTCTTTACATTTGCTTTTAAAAAACATTCTCGGTTGGGTTTAAGAAAGAGTTTAGGTCAGCCGATTACAGGGTAATGTATAACAAGGCTTCTCATGGATGCATACAAGAAGGACATGTAAATATCATATTTCTAAAAAAAAGCCCAATACAGCCTAGTAATGTATTTAAGATTCACAAAAAATGTCTCTAGTAGATTTGTCATCGCCAGCTACAAGGAAACGTTACCAGAGCAGCGTATTTTAGGTTTTGCAAAAAAAAATGTAGCCCTGGGCACATATTTACAAAGTTAACAGCATTAATTTCATCATACTGTGATAAACCATGATTCCTATATAACACAATAAATAAGTTAAGATACCCACAGTTAAGGGGAAGGTTCTTTTTTACTTCCATACATTGATTATATTTGGTATTTATCATTTGCTATTGCAATAAAACAGATAGAATTTGTGATAGTATCCTAGTATAAAACACTTTGCAATTCATTTATTAATAATTAAGAGACAGATATAAATGATTGAATAATGTGTTAATTATAAGAAAGGAAAAATTACTAAGGAATTTTTACTATTGGCAAGTCTGCTCCACCCCTATAGTGAAGCTCCTCCCCTTCATCAGTTCAGCTATAAATACTGGAATATTCCCATCAGTTCACAAGTGACGACGAGCTTCAGACCATTAGGAAGAAGTGAAATCTGCAAAGAGTTTATTGAAGGACAGAGAGAACATGAGTGATCCAGAACCCTGCAGAATTGAACAGGAAGAGACTGAAGAACAAACAGGTTGGTGTTTACTGCTGATTCTTCATTATTTTGGCTAAAAAGCAATGAGGATTAAAAACTTTAATCAGTTCAATTGATTATGTGCACTAGGAAAAAAAGTTAGAGTTGAAGACAAAAATAAAATACAGTGTAAAATATAGAGACTGTATCTCAGTTGCCATGTGTAAACGGTTAATAAAAAAAGGTTTGAAAGAAGGTTAATTCACTTCACACTTTGTTTTTTTTTTACTTGCTAATTTATTTCTTTATTTTTTACATAATTTTAGACTTGGAAAACAACAAGGAGAGCGACGAGCAGACATTTGTTAAAGCTGGGAAGATATCTCATTTACTGACTCAAGGTAATTTTTCAATGCAAAGTGGAGACAAGAATCATTTTACCTGCACTCAGTGTGGAAAGAATTTGAGAGGCAAACACAATCTCAAGATTCACATGAGGATCCACACTGGAGAGAAACCATACACATGTACTCGATGTGGGAAGAGTTTCACACAATTATCACACCTTAATCAACACATGAGTATTCACACTGGAGAGAAACCACACAGCTGTGATCAATGCAGCAGAACATTTTACAGGGCTTCAGAGCTGAAGGATCATCTTAGAGTTCATACAAAAGAGAAACCATTTTCATGTTCTGAGTGTGAAAAGAGTTTTGCACAGCAGACAAATTTAAGAAAACATCAGAAAATCCACACTGGTATGAGAGAGTATATGTGCTTTGAGTGTGAGAAGACTTTTATTACAGCTGGAAAATTGAAACAGCATCAGATGATACACACTGGAGAGAAACCTTTCAAGTGTTCACACTGCAACAAGAGATTCAGTCAGTCAGGAAACCTAAAAAAACATGAGAGGGTTCACACTGGTGAGAAACCTTATGAGTGTTCACACTGCGACAAGAGATTCAATCAGCCAGAAAACCTGAAAACACATGAAAGGATTCACACTGGAGAGAAACCATACAGGTGTGATCAGTGTCTGAAGAGTTTCACACAGTCGATGATTCTTAAAAGACACATGAAAATCCACACTGGAGAATAACAGCACACGGGAAATCAGTGCAGCTGATATATTTATATAAGTTCTTGTCCTTAAATTGTTCTTCTATATGCTCTCACAGAAATTTTTTTCTGATTTATTCTCAGATCTGATTTTTTTTGCCTAGCGGTTCAAACTGTTGTTATAAATGTGGCCAATATCAGATTTGCAGTGTGAACAGATCATGGTCGTAAACTGATCGCATGCGCAGAAGTAGTTACGGACAACACAAAATGTCTAATTATGCACACAATGTGTATACTGTATGAAGCACGTTGTCAGATTATGCTTAATATGATTATTGCCCTTTTCACAGACAACCGTGGTGTATTACATAAACTGTAAAGGGTTGTTCTGCTACTACTAATGTGTATTTCGGCATTTGAAACCTAAAATAAGTGTGATTGAAAACACTGATCATTTGTGATTTATGACAACCGCAGCGCGTGTCTGTCTGAGCACCGGTGTAGTGAACTCATCAAGGGTTAATGAGCAGCTGCAGACTGAACTGTGAAGGCGGAGTTGGTTTATCTCCGTTTGCAGTTATTTTATTTTACTTCGTTATAAACAACAGACAAGTGCAGATGGGGGGTTTGGGTGCTTCAGCTCCTGCTCTTTATTCACTCAGAGATAATGTTCATCCTTTAAATGAAAGTGCCCCCTCCTTTGTGCACGGATCTCCTTTCCACAACACCCCCGACGCTCTTTAGCATCGTGATCATCCCGTGCCCCGATTATTAACCAGAGTGGTTAACAAGCACTAGTTTTGCCTTCAAAATCTTTTTCAAAATGAACAACCAACTCTCTGTGGTAAAGTAATCGCCCTGTGTGTTCTTCTACTATGCTGCAGAGGTGTAGATGATGTTTGCAGCACAGAATGATGACGTATGTCGCTCGAAGATTATGCAAAAGTCACATGAAATCCGACATAACCGTTTACTCTGCGGTCGTATTGCAAAACATCAGATCTGTGTCTGATTTAAGACTACATATGAAAGTGGCATAAATCTGAAGGGAAAAGATCAGATTCCATGCGGTTTGGGCTGTTCACACTGTCAAGACCTGAGTCACATATGGGCGAAAAAATCAGATTCGGGCCACATTTGCCTGCAGTGTGAACATAGCCTAATTGGGTGAGTGGAGCACCCTATGAATCTGTCATTATATGTCTTTGGAAACAGGTGATAGGTTAAGGCGAAGGGGTCATAAAAGAGCATTAGAAAGGACTCTGGGATGCAATGAGAACCATCTGTGTCAGAAAGGTATGCAACATATGTTGAAACTGTCATAGAAGGTTGAAAAGAGACATATTGTGTGGGAGAGAAGAGTCCAGTTTAAATGTTTAAAACATAGATACTAGTCATGATTACCAAAATGTGAACTGTATGTGTAAAAACAGTGATGAATACATTAGATCTTTACATTATGAGGGCCAACAAGAAGAGGGGGCTTTAAATTGGGGTCGTAAAAAAGTAATAGGAGCTAGGAAAGGCCTGTTGAACCAGTAAACAGCTGTGAAAGCACAAAGGTGGGAGGAAGCAAGGATAAAGGGTGCAGCAAATGTGAAGGACATGGGATTTGTCCTGGGGAGAGACTGAGGCCCCGTTTACACTAATACGTTTTAGTTTTAAAACGTCTAAGTTTTGCTACGGTTACGCCATCCATACCATACGCCGGACTTTTCGAACCCCGAAAACGGAGTGTTTTGGAAACACTGGACAGGCCGTTTTCATCCTAAAACACTACTGCTCCATCTCAGTGTAGATGAGGGAAAACGGAGACATTTGAAAACGGAGGCGGCGCTGCAGACATTCGCCTATCTGATTGGGGCTTTTCCTCAATATTAAGTAGCCTTCACACAGTTCAGTAACAGTCCTGCATCCTCTCCTTGTAAGTTCAGACTTCGCAAGTTTGATCATGAAAACAAACCCCCGAGTGTGTACGTGGTACTTAAAAAAAAGTCATACGAAGGTATATTTGTATAATACACTTTGAAATTCGTTTATAAAAAATGGAGATATTTATGAATGAACAAAGAATGTGTTAATTAGGAGAAAAGAAAAATGACTGAAGAATTTCTATTAGGTCTGCTCCTCCCCTATAG
>CAIGQZ010001535.1:2570090-2580526 GCA_903798205.1 Danio tinwini | reverse complement strand
TTTCTGTTTAACAGATTTTTTCAACACATTTCTAATCATAATAGTTTTAATAACTCATTTCTAATAACTGATTTATTTTATTTTTGCCATGATGACAGCATATAATATTTGCTTAGATATTGGTACTAGTATTCAGCTTATAGGTGCAGTAAGTGATCTGCCAAAATGCGGTTAGCATATTATCTTTGGACGGCAGGGAAGGCACTGTGTTTCAAAGCCACGCCTCCTGAAATCGTGAACGCGCGCACAGCGACATGAAAGCAGACAACCCATTACTTCATGTCATTCGGCACTTATTACATTTATTATTAGGCCACACGTACATGCTATTTCAAAGCGAATATTCAGAGTAACATGGTAAACAATATAGGGAGCGCTTCATTGTTCAAAACTGAACCAAGATGAATATAAAAGCAACTTCAGCTCAGTAAAGCAGGCTTGGCGGAATAGCACTATTTACTGATGTTTTGTTGTTAAACTAAATCTACATTATTATCGATGCTGTAAAAGGACTTTATGAAACTGAAAATAGTCACATCAATCTTTTGCCGGACGATTTCAGTGGATGACCATGAAGCTGATTGGCTGGTTTTAGCTGGTCGACCAGCCTGATTTTAGAGAGGTTTTGGCTATTTCCAGGCTGGAGTTGACCAGCCAAAACCAAGCTGGTCAAGCTGGTTTTAGCTGGTTTAAGCTGGTCATTTTCAGCCTGGAAATGGTTAAAAACCCCTCTAAAACTTAGGCTGGTTTAAGCAGTTTTTTTTTCAGCAGGGAAACAACGCTTTCGTGCATATAAAATCCATTCATGTGAACGCACGGCGCGCGTGCAGGCGCTAATGACGAATATGCGTGAACAGAGATGCGCAGAAGCCCAAGTCTACATTTGTTGACAGACAGTTTGGGATACTTATCGGAATTATTGGAGATGTTGGCCATCCAATATTTAATTGGATAAACATTTTTTTTGTTTTATGCCTTACCCAGAACATAAAAATACATATAAATACATTTAGATCATTTACATTGATCATTACTATTGGACTGTGAAGATACTTTCAACCAGCACAACAAAACATGTTTCTGAAGACGATCACCTACTGCACGTTTAAAGTGACACTTAAAGAATTAACTAGGTTAATTAGGGTAATTAGGCAAGTCATTGTATAACAGTGGTTTGTTCTGTAGATAATAAAAAAATGCTTATAATATTGAACTTAATTTAAGTAAAAACTGCTTTTATTTTAGCTGAAATAAAACAAAGTCTCTCCAAAAGAAAAAAAACATTGTGGGAAATACTATGAAAAATTCCTTGCTCTTGCTACATCATTTGGGAAAAAGAAAAATCACAGGAGGGCTAATAATTTTGACTACAACTGTGTGTATATACAGTTGTAGTCAGAATTTTTAGCACCCGTGTTTATTTTTTCCCCCAATTTCTGTTTAACAGAGAGAAGATTTTCTCAACACATTTCTAATCATAATAGTTTTCATAATTGATTTCTAATAACTGATTTATTTTATCTTTGCCATGATGACAGTAAATAATATTTGACTAGATATTTTTCAAGACACTTCTATACAGCTTAAAGTGACATTTAAAGGCTTAACTAGGTTAATTAGGTTAACTAGGCAGGTTAGGGTAATTAGGCAAGTTATTGTATAACGATGGTTTGTTCTGTAGGCTATTGAAATACATTTAGCGTAAGAGGGCTAGTAATATTGTCCTTAAAATGGCTTTTAAAAAAATTAAATCTGCTTTTATTCTAGCCAAAATAAAACAAATAAGACTTTCTCCAGAAGAAAAAACATTATCAGATATACTGTTAAAATGTCCTTGCTCTGTTAAACATCATTTATGAAATATTTAAAAAAGAAAAAAAAATCAAAAGGGGGCGAATAATTCTGACTTCAACTATATATATATAATTATTAGCCCTCCTGTGATTTATATTGCAATGAAATAAAATATAAAAGTTGATTTTCAGGGATTTTCATTAGCTTAAATTTAGAAAAGGTATTAGTTGATGTTTATTTCAATTTATTTCACTTTTTTCATTCATTCATTTTCTTTTCGGCTTAGTCCCTTTATTAATCTGGGGTCGCCACAGCTGAATGAACCACCAACTTATCCAGCACATGTTTTACGCAGCGGATGCCCTTCCAGCTGCAACCCATCTCTGAGAAACATCCATTCACGCTCATACACTACAGACAATTTAGCCTACCCAATTCACCTGTACTGCTTGCCTTTGGACTGTGGGGGTAACCGGAGCACCCGGAGGAAACCCACGCGAACGTAGGGAGAACATGCAAACTCCACACAGAAACGCCAACTGATCCAGCCGATGCTCGAACCAGCGACCTTCTTGCTGTGAGGCGACAGCACTACCTACTGTGCCACTGCGTCGCCCATTTACGTTTTTAATCATGAAAATGGACTGTGTCATTGTAAATAATATGTGATAATGTGCTTCAAATGTATCATGACTTGATTTTGTAACACCTACGACAACCACTTTTTTCCCTCCCTTTTTTTCTCTCCTGTTTTCTTTCCTTAATAAAATAGAAAAAATGTATTTAGTTCTTTTTCTCTCCATGAAATGTTCAGATCGGCTGCTGCTCTCCACTAACTCAGCTCATTCCTCCGACAGTTATGAGCCTCCATAAAGACAGATTGGACATTTGTTGCAGACTCTTACAGACAGCAGTTCCTGGACTGCACGAGGCCCTGATGCCTTTCTGATGTGGGAATCTCAGCTGTCACTTCTGAGAGCCCAATGTCACTCTCACACCCTCAGGGCTACAACTGAGCAAGCGGCGGCGGTTAAATATAGCACAGTGCACAATCACTGATAAGAGGAGGCATGAGCTGCTCTGCTCCTGTTTGTGACTCATTGATTTTACTGCCCTGCTAACCAGTCACACTTTTATTCACTTGTTGCCTCATGTTTTGAAGCACCTGCATTAGAGCTTTGGGAAATTAGTACCATGTTTTGCAGAATCGGCTAACGAGGATCATACTGGAGTAGCTTAAGGATTCAGGACCATCGTGGGTAAGTGTTTTATTTGTTTCATTCAGAAAGAGGATTGCAGGGATTGTTGTCAAGGCTTTATTACTAAAGGTGAAAGTTCTGTTTATAATGCGTGCATGACTTCCTATAGCATTACTGGTGTTTGCATGTTTATCTTAGTTTTGAAAAGTAATGAATTGCAACGTAAAAGCTACATTGAAGATGTATAGCATTTTTGTGTCTTGTTTCTAGTCCAAATATCTGAAAATTCTTAAATCAAGAAGCATTTTCTTGAGAAGCAAAAGATATTGTCTTGTTTTCAGATGTAACATGTCAAAACTAAGTGAGTTTTTCCTTTAAACAAGCCAAATAATCTGCCAATGGGGCAAGAAAAATAATCTTGTTTTTCATTTTGGGATATTATTATTTTGCTTACCCCATTGGCAGATTATTTTGCTTGTTTTAAAGGAAAAAACTCACTTAATTTTGGCATATTTTTTCTCAAAACAAGACATTATGTTTTGCTTGTCTGGAAAATGCTTCCTGCATGGCAAAAAAAGCTTTTTCTACTTAGATTTTTTTGTCTTGTTTCTAGTCCAAATATCTTAAAATCTTAAATCAAGAAGAATTTTCTAGACAAGCAAAACATATTGTCTTGTTTTCAGAAAGAATATGTCAAAATTAAGTGAGTTTTTTTCTTTAAAACAAGCAAAATAATCTGCAAAATAAGCACAATAATCCGTAAGCAAAATTATCTTATGTCAGAAGGAAAAAGAAGATTATTTTGCTTACCCCAATTGGCAGATAATTTAGCTTGTTTTAAGAAAAAACTGACTTAATATTGGCATATTATTCTTGAAAACAAGACTTTATGTTTTGCTTGCCAAGAAAATGTTTCTTGATATAAGAATTTTTAGATATTTAGACTAGAAACAAGACAAAAAAATCTAAGTAAGAAAAGCATTTTTTGCAGTGTCATTAAACATTTTTTAGATAGTTGGCAAAAATATCGCCGTAGTATATATTTTTTTGCAGTGTAAATACTGTGCGATCATGTGACTATGCCATTCATTTCATAAAAGAATTTTTATTTTAATCGTAAACATTTAAAGGGATAAGTGAACATCTACTTGAGGGTCTACTGGAGTTGACCAGCTAAAACCAGCTTGACCAGCCAAAACCAGCTATGTCCAGCTTAAACCAGGCTGGAAATGGCCAAAACCCCTCTAAAACCAGGCTGGTCGACCAGCTTAAACTAGCCAACTAGCTTAGGCTGGTTTAAGCTGTTTTTTTCAGCAGGGAAGTCAGATATGCTGCTTTGAAAACCGCGTATTTCATTCATTTATTCAGAAAGGCTCTGAAAGCATGCGTCCATGACTAGAATGCGACCTCCGGTGGACAGTAGCAGATTCCGAAATGAGACATAGATTCAGTTCCATATGAGGTTATTATTTAGCAAATATTGCGTCCTAACAACACGCTACGTGACGAGATTTGCAGTGATAAGCAATTTGGCTGTTTGCACCAAACGAAACACGACAGAAATTTAAATACAGCCATTCCGATTCACAGAATATGCACTCATTCATGAAATGTTAAGGTTTATGATCTATTAAATACATATTAACCGTCTTTAACATTATTAAATGTAGACGCTGAATCACATGTGTTTAGAAAGATCATATTCAAACGGTTTATTTTATTTTCAAGATCTGCTGCTGCTTTTAGTGTATGGCAATAAACAATGTAAAATGAAACTCACATTATTAGCATTAACCACTGAATAAAGCACATAAGGTGTACCTGAGGTGGTCATTGTTTTCTGTTGTTCAGCTGTGAGAAATAGAAGCCGTTTCTAATATATCAATTTGAGGTGTTGGTTAGGACAAAAACTCCTAATATGGAAAATATTCCTTCTATATGGTGTCGTTGCTTTTATTTGAAACTTGGTTTAAAATCACTTGCTCCTTTCCTCAATCTGGCAACCTGCGCTTGCGTTTGTTTTAATCCAGGAGTGCAATACCTAGTTCAACCACTGGGTGTCAAACTTACATACTGCACCTTTAAGCTGTATTTGGTCAACTATTAAAATTGGATTTAATATTAATAAAAAATATCTCTTCAAATCATGAATATTTTTTATCATAAAGCACATCAAATCAATGTATTAAGGCATAATCTTAACATAAATATTTATGTTAAATGTAATGGAAATGCCAAATTTACATAAAAAGTCAAATTGAAATAAACATTGGCTAACAACCATTTCTAGATTTAAGTCAAAATCCAAAAAAAAAATCCACTTTCGTAATTTAACTCATAATATTATATCTTACTTGGATATAATATTACAGTGAGATCAAATATAATAGTGGAATCTAGAAAAGGTTTGTTAGTCAATGTATATTTAAATAACTTTTTTAATTATATAAAAATGTATAAAATGCCTAAATAATTTTTTCTTGTGACAAATTTTTTTTTAAATGGAAAATGTTTTTTTTTTTTATACAAACTGACCATAACAAATTTAACCATGATTTTTTAATATACCACAATAAATCACAAATTCATTTATTATAATTAAACAGTTACACTTATGTAACTTACGCTGTGGTGCAAAGAATTAATTCTGCAATAATTCAGATTTTTAAAATGCATTTTTATCCCCTCTTGAACTGACTCTGAGCTTAGTTTTTACGGTTCATGTAAGGACTCCAATCACACCAAATGTGTTTCTTTGTTGTTGTTGTTGTTTGCAGCACAATATGCCTTTTTAAAATTGTTTTCAATTGGTGGTGACCATTTTTTGTGCTGTTTATTTGCCCCAGGCACTTCGCTTTTTTGCCAACATCACACTCTAGCACCAAAACTAACCTAGAGCACTGTCTGCCAATTTAAAACTAGCCTAGAGTGCTATCAGCTGTCAGCCTAGAGAGCTTTCTACTGTCAAAAATTAGCCTAGAGTGCTATCAGCTGTCAAAAATTGGCCTACAGCGCCATCTGCAGTTAAAAATTTGCCTAGAGCACCATCTGTTGTTAAAAACTAGTCTACAGTGCTATCAGACATCAAAGATTAGCCTAGAGCGCCATCAAAAACTAGTCAAAAACTATACGGTTAAAAACTAGCTTAGAGTGCCATGTGCTGTCAAAAATTACTATTTTGCATGCTCTCCCTGTGTTGCTGTGGGGTAAATTGGGTGCTAAAAATTGGCTGTATTGTGTGTGTGTGTGTGTGTGTGTGTGTGTGAGTGAGTGAGAATGCAAGACCGTATGGGCATCAAAAACTGTCAAAAACTAGCCTAGAGTGCTATATGCTGTCAAAAACTAGCCTAGAGCACTGTCTACTGCTAAAAACAGTAGCCTAGAGTGTAATCAGCTGTCAAAAATTATCCTAGAGCGCTAGCTGCTGTTAAAAAACTAGCCAGCAGAGTGCTATCAGCTGTCAAAAATTGCCCTAGAGCGCTGTCTACTAATAAAAACTAGCCCAGAGCACTGGCTGTTAATAATTAGCTAAAGCCTGGTTTTTACTTCTGCGTCAAGTGATCCCAGATCCAAGTGACCCACGGCACAAGCCTCACCCATAGCCGTGCATTTAAACTTCTGCGCGCTGTTTCTGTTTCTCAGCAATACACTTCCGAAACGCTAGCTGGCAGTAGGTGTTTATGTTCCTCTGCAACAAGTTTCTTCGTTGGTGTTTTGTTTTTTTCTGAAAATTTCCTTAATTGTACAAGTGGCTCAAATTCGCTCATTTTAAGGCAGGAACCGGCGGACGTGCAACAACTTTAATCATGAGGTAAACACAAAACAACAGTCTCCATCCGGAGCTCCTTCACGGGACTCCACTTTTGTAAACACTCGCTGCATTAGGCGCGTGGCTCTCACCTCCGCCCACACTCGTCAATATGTTTTAAAATATCTTGTCGTTGTAGTTCATTTACCTCACCTAGTGCATTCAACCAACTTTGTGGATATCCTCTTAAACGAAATCTTTGAAATAGTGTGTTTTTCTGTTTGTCAAACTCTTCTGCAGTACTACAATTACGTTTCAGTCTATGTAACTGACTCACTGGTAAGCTCCGTTTTATGCGGACTGGATGGTAGCTGTCCATAGATAATACCGTGTTAAGAGATAATAATGTCTTTGAAGGTAAGGCTATTTCTTGTATGGTTAATTATGATTATTGAAATGAAAAAAAGGGACTGCTGGTAATCATCAAACAGCCATCTAGATAATTGATCCAATATAACAAATATATTTATAATGCTTTGAACTGTCGAAACTTCATTGTATTGATGTAAATATGCTGTCTGCCTATGAAATAATGTCTTTTGAAAGTGAGGGTAAATACATATTTTTTGTGTGGCTAGTTATGTGTGTTGAGGTAGAGGTAAGACTGTCTTTAATCATTGAATGATTGTCAAATGTATGGACTGTCGAATTTACAATGTGTTGATGTACACTTGACATATGATGATAATTGGTGTACTGTTTCTTTGTGGACTGATGTTTTTGAATATGAAGGTAAATAGTCCCTATGTGGTTAATCATGGAATGTCGAAATGAAAATGGGATTGTTTTGTTGTGATCGTCTAATGACGCAATGTGATTGACTGTGGGATAAAGGGGTTGAGTAAGGGGATTGTGTTACACACTGAGGAATTCATTGTGCCGAAACGTTTTGCGTCTGAGTCACCTGTAGAATGTAAAAATAAAAACAACTCAAAGTAAATACTTGATGAGTGCGAATCATTACCCTTTTGAACAATGAGATAATGAGGAAATAAAATATGTGATCGTGAGAAAAAATACTTGAATGCATGGTGACTTAGAACTTCCATTAGAATTGATTACCCAATGTTTGTTTTTTTGCCACAGCTCTGCTTATTTCTCTTGAATATATATATATTTTTATTTACTTGACATTAGCATGGTAACTGAAGAGATTGAATGAATGAAATGGCTCATTTCTCCTTCAGCTTGATCAAGCATCAAGCAGAGCTCATCAGTAGTCGACTGCAGATTTTGTGTATTAATTCCTCTAAAGACAGTCATGAATGGAGAATGAACTTCTTGCTTTTGTTTTTAGAAAATAATTTTAGAGATGAAAAACAGCGAGGGTTTTATGTTCTTGGTGTCTGCTGCTGGTTTGTTCGTAGATGGCCCACACCTTTGACTCCGCACTGTATTCTATCCACTTCTCATCCAGGTGTCGTTTACGGCTCCTATTAATACTGCAGTTGCACTTCAGAACCTGCCCCCTTGGAATGGCTTTTTAAAGAGCGATCCGGTGATGTCACGTAACTAGAGAGGCCTTGGTTTAGGTTTACTGATGATATACTCCATTCTGCTTCTTCAGGAGTTCAAGCAAGTCGAGTTACAGAAAGCGGCTTTCATGGCTATCAGCTGAATCAGAGGCGCATCATTGGCTGATATTCATGAAAACGGAACCTTTTTATTTCAGATTTTTTTACTAAAGCTGTGAAAGGCTTGTTTCTCAGGAAAGGTGCCATTTTTTTTCTGCTGTGAATGTGGGTTGAATGGATTCATTAACAGTTTTGTTTTTTAAATAAGTCTCTTATGCTTATCAGGGCTGCCCTTGATTTGGGGATTATCGATAATGTTGTGAAGTATTATTTAAATTGATTAATCAGCCCTCTTGATTCTGATTAGTCAATCATGACATTCCAAGGTATGCTATTCCCAGATAACAACTAATAAAAACTAATAACAAAGGTTTGTTCGGGTACTTTGAAGCATCTTGAGCGTCATATTTTCATATCCATATTTACATGCTAATCTTGATTGCTTGACACCAACTTGGGATTTAAAAAAAATAAATAGGTTTGTATTGACCATATTCTGCAATGCAGGTGCAATGTGCTAATTTCTGCGATAGTTTTTACTTCTGATTTGCAAATATAATTATATTAGAAACTTCCAATTCTGAGGGGGTAACGACATGGAATAATAATACGCAACAAAAAAGGTCACGTTTATGACTAAACAGAAAAATAAGAATAATATAATAAAAAAATATCCGTTAGCAACATCAAGCAGCACAACTATTTTTGGCATCTTAAAATGTAAGAAAGTCTTGAGACAATAAGGGCGCTTTCACACCTAGACTTTTGTTTTGGAACCTGACACGTTTCCTCGGTTAGCTCAGCTTGTTTGGCATATGTAAATCCAGCAATCGTGCTCGGATCCGCGCCTAAACAATCAGTCTGAGATCGCCTGAATGAGCTGTATCATTATAGCATAATGAACACGGAACCATTATAGCACCGGTACCGTTGTAACAGGAAAGTACTGGGCCAAATCAGCATATGAATTTCGGTGTCTAATTTTTCCTAGTGTTAATTCCAGCCTGATCTCACGAGAAAAACGTAAGTATTTTACGTTTTGTCAGTTTAGTGGGTAATTCGTACGAATTCGTATGAGTTGAGTGGTACGAAAATGTACGATTTAAAAAAAGAGGTGTGATACCCCACCCCTAAACCCAACCGTCATTGGGTGATGAGCAAATCGTACTAAATGGTACGAATTAGATCGCACGAATTCATACGAATTAGCCACTAAATCAAAAAGTTACGAATTGCCGTGAAAATGTGTTGGTTTTTTCCCATACTGATAAACCTCCGGTGAACAATTAATGTGGCTTTTTTCAATTTTATATGGTTAATTTTTCAGCATCAATGTTGTAATGTGATGTAAATAGACTTCAGCGTTCATTTAGTTGTTCAAGTGTAAAACAAGATGAAAAGCCATTTAACCGCACGCGTCCATCAGGATTAGCAGGCTAAAGCCTGGTTTATATTTCTGGCTGCAAGCCTCGCGTGTAGCCGTGCATTTATACTTCTGCGCTCTGTTTCTCTGCAATACACTTCCGAAATGCTAGCTGGCAGTAGGTGTTTATGTTTCTCTGTGTCGAGTTTTATCGCTCGTGATTTGTTTTTTCTGAACACTTCCTTAAATGTACAAGTGGCTCAAATTCGCTCATTTTGAGGCGGGAACCGGCCGACGTGCAACAACTTTAATCATGAAGTAAACACAAAACAACAGTCTCCATCCGGAGCTCCTTCACGGGACTCCACTTTTGTAAACACTCGCTGCATTAGGCGCGTGGCTCTCACCTCCGCCCACACTCGTCAACGCTACTAAGCTGACCAATCACGAAGCTTGCACTACACGTACGCGTTACATTTTTTGATCAATGTCGCCGACGGCCAAGTGGAGGGGCTATGTGTCCACGCGTAGGCTGCGCCGTAGCATACGCATGCGCTTGACGCAGAAGTATAAATCGGCCTTAACACAGAAGCTCCATTGAATATACTGGGGTAAAATAAATGTTAATATTTTAAAGACATGGCACAGAAAAAATATTATTTAATGCAGTGCTTCTTGTACATTCTGAGACCCACTTT
>CAIGQZ010001535.1:2538727-2570080 GCA_903798205.1 Danio tinwini | reverse complement strand
TTGGGTGAACTATCCCCTTTAATGCTTTGCCTGTACGTCTGATTATTAGCTACTAGCAGTACTACAAGCTGAAATCCAATCAGACAACTGCTCTGAAACATAAGTTATGGATGTGGCTATAAATAGAGGCTGATGACTGCATACAGTAAGATGAACTGGGAAATATTTACTCATACAGTAATAGAAACGCATCACGGTTTTCTGAAAGTGCTGTATATCACCGGGAATCATAAAACGCTCACTAGATTGTGTGCTCTCGCTACTGTAAAGTGTGTCAGATTTACACTGCGGTTGATAGACCTTGCCCTCGCTCTTTAAACAAGAGCTCTGAATGCAGTCTCCATCAAAAACGGCACCTTTATTTTATTTCTTTCTTATATTCTATATTTTTCTGGACTTGCATGCCATGAAAGTGACACAAGGAGACAAATCTAAAAGTCAGTGTGAGGCAGAGATCCAGCCTTTAGTTTAAGTGCACAGACAGACTTCATGTCTCGCCAAAGCCACAATCACTAATGCTGTGACTCCCTTATTTAGACTCTTTGGATGCATCATGTGATGGTCTGCTAAAACCTGTCATTTCTGCATTGGCAGCACGGGAATGCAGGCTTTAGACAGCTGATGATTTCAGCTGTGTTTTTTGGGTTTTTTTCAAGAGCCAATAAGCTCAGAAAAGCAAAAACGTTCCAAAAATGTTCTAGTGAGCACATTTGCACAAAATATGCACTGTAAAGTACACTATCGCTCAATAGATGTAGAACATTAAGACTATTAAATGTGTTTTTAACCTCTTAGAAGTCTCTTCTACTAACCAAGCCAGAATTTATTTGATCCAAATTACGTTAACCAAATAATTTTTTTACTATATATACACACACAATATACATTTAATTATTTTATTCATTTATTTATTAACTGTTGAGTACTTTTTCCTGGATTCATTGAAATAAATCTGAAATAAAAAGTATTTGTAGCATCATACTTTATAGCATTCAAAAGCTTGGCAGCAGTATTCAGTGTTGCTGTTATGATTACCAGTGATCCAGCCTGAGCAGATCGCTGGTAAACACTATGGACTACAAATCTGCCATATAATGGACTACATCTCCACACATGCACTCCACTCTCAGACACATGTTACTCATCTCCACTGATTGCACACACACCACTGGAGGCTTGTCAAAGACTGATTACACACAGTACATAAGCAGCACACACACTCACTCCAGTGCTGAGTCTTGTTATCTGTTTCCAGTTACATTTCTAAGCGTTTCCTTTGTTTTTGACCTTGATTGTCTGTTTTAGTGGTGGGCAAAGTGAGGCTTCATGAAACACTGAAACAGTCAAAGCAAATGTGTCGAAGCTTCGAAATGTTTCGAAACCCCACGGTGACACCTAGTGGTCATTTTTTATGTATTGCACTGGAACAGCTTCAGCAAAGAACAGTTGAGCAAATTGAGATATTAAACTCCACTTTGTAAATTGAGCCTACAAGTGGTTTAGTGGAGCGGTTAGGGTTCCTGACTACCATGTGGGCATACTGGGTTTGAATCCAGGCTGAGACAGCTATTAGAAATGCTTTAATATCAGTTTGAGTTGCTCTGTTCTTGTATCGTTTTTTTTTCATTATTGGTCTGACATCCGAATAAACACGTCTTGTTTTGGTCATAAAACAGGATTGTTGCTAGATCAGACACGGTTGTGGACACAAGTTAACAAGAATTATTTATATTATTCATTAAATTTCCCATTTATTGTATTTTATTTATGTCTACCCAAAACCTAAACCCAACCATCAGAGTACTGTAAAAAATAATTATAGTTTTACAGTGTTACAAAAACGATGCTGTATTGATGGCGTATCAGCAGCTGTATCCTATCTAGACTACACCATAAAACAGTAACATGAATAAAATACTTAAAATCGTGATTTCGGAGTATTTGTACAAGTTGGGATTCGAACCCAAAAGTAATTTGAAGCTCAGTTACAACATGCACATGCACGGTCCACTAGGCCATAACAGACAGAAGAATCGTCAGACCCTGCAAGTCAAATGTGCATTCTCCAGGTCTCGAAACGCTTCTGAACTGATCGATGCTTTGAATCGCTTTAGTCACATGACCAAGTGTTTCGAAACACTTTAGTCACGTGACCTGGGTGTTTCGGACCATGCTTCGGTGCAGTTCAGAAACACTTGCGATTCGGGATCTCGACACTGTGTCGAAACGTCAGTTTCACGTCAGCCATCCCTATTCATACTGCTCACATTCATACTGTATAGAACGCACTTTTCTAACGACCGAGTAGTACATTTACATTCAAATGCAGTACCTACTAAGTAGTAGTCGGTTTCGAGCGCAGCTCATGTCTTCATCTTGATGAACAGCCCTGTATTTGTTTACAAGGTCGTCTAACACAGAGTTCAGACTGCATAATTTTAGCCCTGATTTTGTGCCTGATCTGAAATCACAGGCAAATCGGTGCTTGTGCACGCGAGTGGCAACCACATAGTTATGAGAGAATCGCAGATGAGTCGCCGATGCCGATTCAAATCATGCCATGTGAATGTGTTCTGACTGAAAATAACATCCGCGAGCAGCATTCACTAGCATGGTTACCTGCAGGCCAGCGGGAGCTTGGGGGAGAAGCTAAATGCACTCATTTTCAGTTGATTTGGACCCAAGAAATGGAGGAAAAACGAGTGTAAAATTGGCAGGAACGCTGTGTCTGTTTGACGTGTCATCTGATCAATATGACAATCAGGTCAAAAAGTAAAAAAAAAAGTTGAGGAGAGATTGTTCATTCTCTTCAAAAGCCAGGCGAGCAACACGAGTTTCTAAAGCTAAAGCCTTCTTTTTCCATTATGTAGTTAATAACAAAAGATATATTACATGATCTCGCATTGTTTCCATGTCACTTCTCGCGTTTGTTTGTCTGTGAGACGTAGTTTGGACAAAGTTGTCTGTGATTCTTCCTATTTTAAAGTCATGTAGTATGAACTCTCCTGTCGCCGATCCATCCTACAGTGTAAACACAGCGCAGACAGAACACTAGCCCAGATAGTCATGCAGTGTGAAAACATCCGTGACACGACTACTTTAAAATTCATGCAGTCTGAACTCGGCATAAAGCGCAAGCGGTTTCGCTTTTTTGCATATTTCTCTATATTTGAAATAACAAACTTCTTGAGCTGATAATAGTAATATGCACGAGATTATTGAAGTGCTTCTGACATCCAATCCTTTCAGAAATGGACAAATGCGAGAGTGAAGCGCGGAAAAACAAAGGAGCAAATGCTTCTTTCAGCAACCAAAAACATGAACAAACTGTCATGTTTAATTATTAACATTGCTCTGTGGACTTATGAACTCTTACCAAATCTAGACAAGATGATACATATTAAAACTGAGACAAGATAATACTGGGATTTGGATCCTAATTTTAAGTCAGGAAATTTAAAAGAGACTTGTGTTTATATCACTTCAATATGATAATATGAACCATGATAATATGTCTTGAATACTTTAACTCATCCATTAACATGATTTCTGCAGAAGTCCCATAGGATGAAGACCATGACTCTCATGATTCCACACTCAGTCATGCTGTCTTCAAAAACACATTGCTTTTTGTGAATACATGCCCTCTTATAAAGGAATAAACTATATCCATTCATAAATCATTTGTTTTACTGCACTGAGTGACAACTTTGTTACAGACAATTTAGATTTCATTTAAAAAAGATCTTTTTGCTGTATAAATAACACTGCTGACCTAGTTACTTTTTAAACCATAAACAAGATTAGGGGACCATTTTGCTAGTTGACTTCTATTGTGACTTTAGTGCCGATATTTAATACTCCAGCATTGTATAAACACTAACATTAAGCTGAGATTGCATCACTCAGCGGTGCAATGTCAGACACAATGCACTCAATGGAGTGAGTGACGTCACAGTGACGGGTAGGGTTAGGGGTGGGGTTAGCTGAGCACATTAAAAAGCATTGGATGCAGCCCAGATTGCACTGCACCAAGTCTGCAGCCAGACCCCTCTCCCTTTTTTCTCTCTCTTATCCACTTACATTTCAGTTTAGAATCAACAACGGAGATAAGGAAAACCTGTAGATGTCACGTGGGGAGTTTATCACAAGTTTATCACATCATATAATTTACTATCAGTCGTTGGGGTCAAAGGTTCGTTTGCAACCATGGTTGCTTTGTTAATTTCAAAACCTTCTGCGTTTGCCTGTTTGATAATTGTTTCACACCAATTCTGTGCAAAAGCATAGTAAATTAGCTCTTGTCTCCCCCGCCAGTTCACATATAGAATTAATCGTGCCTGTACAGTAGGGCTGTGTTGATAATCGAAATCGAATCATACATTGAGCTAAATCGCAATAGGCTGCAATATGAAATATATACAGTTGAAGTCAGAATTATTAGCCCCGCTTTGAATTATTATTATTATTTTTTATATATTTCCCAAATGATATTTAACAGAGCAAGGAAATTTTCACAGTATGTCTGATAATATGTTTTTCTTCTGGAGAAAGTCTTATTTGTTTTATTTCGGCTTGAATAAAAGCAGTTTTTAATTTCTAAAAAAACATTTTAGGGTCAATATTATTAGCCACTTTAAGCTTTTTTTTTTCGATAGTCTACAGAACAAACCATCTTTATACAATAACTTGCCTAATTACCCTAACCTGCCTAGTTAACCTAATTAACCTAGTTAAGCCTTTAAATGTCACTTTAAGCTGTATAGAAATGTCTTGAAAAATATCTAGTCAAATATTATTCACGGTCATCATGGCAAAGATAAAATAAATCAGTTATTAGAGATGAGTTATTAAAACTATTATGATTAGAAATGTGTTGAGAAAAGTCTTCTCTCTGTTAAACAGAAATTGGGGGGAAAAATAAACAGGGGGGCTAATAATTCTGACTTTAACTTTATGTATTATTTAATTTCCCCTGCCCAGAGCAAATGCTTACAGCCGTCTGTGTGTGATCGTCTTACTAGCCAGTTGAGTGAGCACACTTTCATTCTTCCCAATCCGAATTGTGCAACCGAACTATGCGGAACACCCACAATAAAAAACAAAGAAACAGGAAGAGCAGATGACTGGGATGATGGATGGCATTTGCCTCTTCAAAAGCAGTGATAGACAAATTAATATCAAAGAAAAACAGGACAACGGTAATGTCACGATCACCAGCATACCTGCCAACATTTGGTTCGTAAATTCCAGGAGACCGGGGGGGGAGTGTTATGCGTAGCGAACTGAAGAGCGGGGGGGATGTGTGCACGAACTAAAGAGCGGGGAAGGTTGAGAGGTTTGGGGCGGTTGCGCGCGACCGGAAGAGCACGCTCACAAGCACTAGGTTTCAGCCGGACTGTACCAAATTGCTGAGGAGCGGGGAGGTGGGGGTTGAAATTTCAGGAGTTTTCCGGGAGACAGAACAATACAGGAGACGGGTCTGAAATACGGGAGACTCTCGGGAAAAACAAGAGTGTTGGCAGGTATGATCACCAGCGATCTACTACCAGAGATCACTGGTAAACACACTCACATTTATATGGACTACAAATCCGCCATGTTTTGGACTACAACACCCAGTCATACAACAAATACACTCAACCGGTTCCAGATCATGACTGATTACAATCCCACAGCTGAAGCTGCTCAAGGACTGATTTATGCACTACATAAGGAGCACAAACAATGTTGCTGAGTCTTGTTATCTGTTTAGTGACACTACAACGCGTTTTCCTTTGTCTTGTTTTGCTGTGTTTTTGATCCTTGCCTCATTTATTTGTTTAATCCTGTTTGCTGCCTGTCTTGTGACCATCTGCCTGTTATTTCGACTACGATTCTGGATTGCCCTTATACATTTGTTTGCCCCTGTATCGACCACTGCTTACCTGACCTTGCCAATAAACCTGCATTTGGATCCGAACCCTGTTGTCAGTGTCACATCCTGTGTTACAGAAAGCTCAGCCACAGTGTTTGTGCTCTTTATGTAGTGCATAAATCAGTCCTTGAGCAGCTTCAGCTGTGGGATTGTAATCAGTCATGATCTGAAACCAGTTGTGTGTTTGTGTGTGTTGCATGACTGGGTGTTGTAGTCCAAAACATGGCGGATTTGTAGTCCATATGAATGTGAGTGTGTTTATCAGCGATCTCTGGTAGTGACAGGTAATATGGGATTATTTTATGGAAATGAGGGAGCATACCTGTGTGCATTATTCAGTCACAAGATGGAATCATGACTATTTTATGAATATGGATGTGGACATATTCAATGATGGCCAAGATGATTGAAAGTACAAGGATGAGCCTGTGTTTTAAGTTTCAGCAATTGTTGTTTTGTAAAAACATACCTTTAAATGTTGCGACTGACCAATCAGAATCAAGTATTATAGGTATTATAGACAGCCTTGTATTAATGTCTATTAGCATCTGTACCTAGTTGGGTTTTTGCTCAGTTTGGGTCTCTAAATACAGTGAGGGAAATAAGTATTTGATCACACTGTGATTTTTCAAAATCTCCTACTTAGAAATCATGGAGGGGTCTTGAATTTTCAGCATAATTGCAATTCAACTGTGAGAGACAGAATCTAAAAATAAAAATCCGGAAATCGCATTAAATGATTTTTTAATAATTTATTTGTTAATTGCTGTGTGAAATAAGTATTTGATCACTTGAGTCAAGCATTTTAAATTATCAGTACAGAAGCCTTTGTTAACAATTACAGAGGTCAAAGGGTTCCTGTAGTTCTTCACCAGGTTTGCACACACTGAAGGAGGGATTTTGGCCCACTCCACCATACAGATCTTCTCTAGATCTGTCAGGTTTCGGGGCTGTCGCTGAGGAACATGGAGTTTCAGCTCCCTCCAAAGATTTTCTATTAGATAGGTCTGGAGACCAGCTAGGCCACTCTAAAACCTTGTTATGCTTCTTACGAAGCCACGCCTTGGTTTTCCTGGCTGTGTGCTTTGGGTCATTGTCATGTTGGAAGACCCAGCCACGACCCATCTTTAATGCTCTGACTGAGGGAAGGAGGTTTTTGCCCAATATCTCACAGTACATGGCCACGTTCATCCTCTCCTTAATACAGTGCAGTCATTCTGACCCCTGTGCAGAAAAACACCCCAAAGCATGATGTTTCCAGCCCCATGCTTCACTGTAGGTATGGTATTATTGGGATGATACACATCATTCTTCTTCCTCCAAACATGGTGAATGGAGTTAAGACCAAAAAGTTTTACTTTGGTCTCATCTGACCACAGGACTTTCTCCCATGAATATTCTGGACCATCCAGATGGTCCCTGGCAAACTTCAGATGGAACTTGACCTGGGCTAACTTAAGCAGGGGAACCTTCCGTGCGATGCATGGTTTTAAAACATGACATCTTACTGTATTACTGATAATAGCTTTGAAAACGGTGGTCCCAGCTCACTTCACGGCATTGATCAGCTCCTCCGGTGTAGTTCTGGGCTGATTCTAGACCATTCTTGGCATCATTAATACCCCACGAGGAGAAATCTTTCGTGGGGCCCCAGTCCGAGGGACATTGACAGTCATCATTAGCCTCTTCCATTTTCTAACAATTGCTCCAACAGTTGTTCTTTGTTCACCAATCTGCTTGGCAATTGCCCCGTAGCAGTTTCAGCTTTATGAAGGTCTACAATTTTGTCTCTTGTGTCCTTTGACAGCTTATTAGTTTTGGCCATGTGGCTACTTAGATTTTTGACTGATTGTTGGGTGCACAGGTGTTTTTATGACAGCTAGTGACCTCAAACAAGTGCTACTAAATTAGAATCATGAGCAGAGTGTAGCTGGACTATTTTAAAGCAAAATAACAGATATTTGAGGGTCAGAAATTTGGCTGAAAAGCAAGTGATCAAATACTTATTTCACACAGTAATTTACAAATAAATTGTTAAAAAATCATACAATGTGATTTCTGCATTTTTATTTTTAGATTCTGTCTCTCACAGTGGAATTGCACCTATACTGAAAATTCTAGACCCCTCCATGATTTCTAAGAAGGTGATCTTGAAAAATCACAGTTTGATCAAATACTTATTTCCCTCACTGTATAAGCTGGTGTATTGTCTTTCCTTGGGTATAAGCTTTGTATTCATATTATTTATTACTATATAAGCCATGCAAGACAGATCTTTCATATCATATTTAACAACAGATGTGTTAAATATGATAATCAACTATTAAAAGGATAGTTTAAGCAAGATCCTCTGAAGAACAATCAATAGAAGTCAATAGCATTTTTTTAATCAACGTTTTTCTCAAAATAGTGGGTAAGAATGGGTAAATAATGACAAAATGTAAATTTTGGGGTGAGCTATTCCTATAAATAAACCATTCCTTTTTCGATTATTTCATTTAAAATTGAATACAGGGCAATAAAAACGTTTTCTTCTTTCTTTAGGTTGAAAATGCGGTCCAAAGACAGTACAGTGGACAGTACAATTAATGAAGCTCTGGTGGGCACGCAAACTTCACACGATGCCAAAATAGAAGAGCAGGAAAAAAAACTGGAGAGCGAGAAGAGTGTCAAACACGTGGATGATGAAGAGAAACCTGGGCCTGATGATGAGGAAGATAAATCAGCACAGAATGGTGACCAAATGTTTGGGCTGAGAGATCTGTCCAAAGACAACCTCCTGAAACTGCTTGGTGTCATGGAAGGAGAGATTCAGGTGTAAATTTTTCTTTATATTATTTATATATACATAACAGTGATCACAAGCTGTCATTTTTAAACATTTCCTAAGTGATGATGTTTTGAAACTACGATTTTCTGAAACTACTAGTACAGTGTGGTCATGTGCACACTACAACTGGAGTTTTTGCCTTTTAAGCAAAACTATCTGCCAAAAGCAGTAATAAAGAATTGCAAAATATAAATACAATATGGGCAACATGGTGGCTCAGTTGTTACAACTGTCGTCTCACAGCAAGTTCACTGATTCGAATCCTGGCTGGGCCGGTTGACATTTCTGTGTGGAGTTTGCATGTTTTCCCCTTGTTGGCATGGGTTTCTTCCACAGTCCAAAGACATGCACTATAGGGTAACTGAATAAACTAATTGGCTGTTGTGTATGAGTGTGTGTGTGATTGAGTGTGTATGGATGTTTCCCAGTGCTCGGTTACAGCTGGAAGGGCATCCACTGTGTAAAACATATGCTGGATAAGTTGGAAGTTCATTATGCTGTTGTGACCCCTGATGAATAAAGGGACTAAGCCAAAGGAAAATTAATTAATAGAATACACACGATTATCGATTGCAGTGGTGAAGGTGGTACATAATGAACATGGAGAACAAACACGACTGAATGTGTTTAAGCTTTTGCCGGCTCACTAATCCCATCTTATATCACATTAGAATTTATGTTTAATAAACAAAATAAACTGTAGAATTGCAATATAAGTGATTAAAAAGATTAGCGAATAATTTTATTTAATATCTAAGATTCAGGAAGAACAATGAGGTTTTTGTCCAGGCCGTGGTACACTGGACAAGCTCTATACCCTTACCAGGGTGCTTGAGGGTTCATAGGAGTATGCCCAACCAGTCCACATGTGTTTTGTAGACTTGGAAAAGGCATTCGACTATGTCCCCCGTGGCATATTGTGGAGGGTGCTCTGAGAGTATGGGGTAAGAGGCACTCTGTTAAGGGCAGTCTTCTCCCTGTATGAGTAGGAGTCTGGTTTGCATTGCCGGCAATAAGTCAGACTTGTTTCCAGTGCATGTTGGACTCCGGCAGGGCTGCCGTTTGTCACCAATTCTGTTCATAATTTTTATGAACAGAGGCCATGGTGCTTTACTGGAAAAAGGTGGTTTGCCATATCCAGGTTTGAGGAAAGTCCTTACCCCAGGTGGAGGAGTTCAAGTATTTTAGGGTTTTATTTACGAGTGAGGGAAGGATGGATTGTGAGATTGACAGCCGGATCGGTGCAGTGGCAGCAGTAATGCGGTCGATGTACTGGTTCGTTGTGGTATTGAAGGAGCTGAGCCGAAAGGTAAACCTCTTGATTTACTGGTCAATCTACATTCCTACTCTCACCTATGGTCATAAGCTTTGGGTCATGACCGAAAGGACAAAATCTGGGATACAAGCGAACAAAATGTTTTCTTCATAGGGTGGCAGGGCGCACCCTTATAGATAGGGTGAGGAGCTCTGTCACCCGGGAGGAGCTCAGAGTAGAGCCGCTGCTCCTCCACATCGAGAGAAGTCAGCTGAGGTGGCTCTGGCATCTGTTTCGGATGCCTCCTGGACGCCTACCTAGGGAGGTGTTCCAGGCATGTCCCACTGCGAGGAGGTCTCACAGAAGACAAAGGACACGCTGGAGGGACTATGTCTCATGGCTGGCCTGGGAACGCCTCAGGATCCCCCCGAAGAAGCTGGAGGAAGTGTCTGGGGAGAGGGAAGTCTGGGGTTCTCTCCTAAGACTGCTGCCTCCACGACCCGGCCCTGGAAAAGTGGTAGAAAATGAATGAATGAATGAATCGGATCTGTGTCTGCAGTGTAAGCAGGTAGATCGGATTTTCAACTGTCAACACGAGTCGCACGTCATTAAAAACCATAGCGAATGACGTGAAGTCTGACGCCTTCATTTCAGAACAGACTTCATCAGAGTCCCAAACCTTGAATCTCATACACAAGAACTAAAAGAAGCTTTTATATTGTCATGTAGCACAAGCATTTAAACATGTAAACGAGAGCTAGAGAAAGCGCAACGTCCGCCACGTAAACAATATAGGCTGTTGCATAGATCACATGCATAAATCACGCCATGGACATCACATTAAGATGCCTACTGGTTTAAAAAGGTCTAGATTAAAAGAAAAACATTTCTGTCATAAACTATAGCTAAACAACTTGTTAAAAAGAACTTAAAATATGAAACCCTGCGAACAGATTAAATACAGGAAAGAAGAAAAAAAAGCTCTCTTTTATTATCAGCTGTCAGTCAGCACCCGCTTTGTTTTTCTTGCTTATTGCGCCTTTTGTGTGCAGTGTAAATGCAGACAATCGGATACGAGTCGCTTTTAAAAGATGATGTAAGCGAGTCATCAAAAAAACAGATACAGCCACCAAATTGGAATTGACCATCGAGATCTGCAGTGTAAATGCTGCCTTTGTTGGGTGGTATTGTCATGGTAAATCATAATATCTGAGCTCCATTAATCATGGCTTTCATAGTCCATATCCAATTAATTTATGTTTTGTTTTAATTGTATTTTCTACCAGGCACAAGAAGATGTGATCCATCTGCTGCGGTCTGTGTTATTGAGTCGACCAGAGGAGCTGGAGTCTCGTTACGGCACACTAGGGCCAATCAGACCCCTGCAAGCCCTGCAGAGAGACCGAACACTCAGCAACAACCACACGCAACACACAACCAGTGTGTATGATCAGCCGATGGCCGAGGTATACACTGACAATAATGAGTAGCTGTGACTTAGTTCATCTAATAAAGAAAATCCTGTCATGGTTTGGAGCGCGGGTAACTAAAAGATGACAGAATATTCATGTTTGGATGAACTGTTTCTTTAAATTCTTCAGCTAGTGTGTCTATGCTCTTAAAAAGTGCTTTATTTGGGTGTGTTTCCATCCAAAGATGCGAATTAGATTTATATGCAACTGAGATTGCATAAAACATTTGCGAATTCAATTCAATTCACCTTTGTTTGTATTGCGCTTATACAATGTAGATTGTGTCAAAGCAGCTTCACATTCAAGATTATAGTAGATTGAAACAGTGTCAGTTAGATTTTCAGAGTTTCGGATCAGTGCAGTTTAGCTCAGTTCAGTGTGGGTTAATAATCACAACAAGAGCAAATCCATCGATGCGCAGCTCTACAGATCCCGAACCATGCAAGCCAGTGGCGACAGCGGTGAGGAAAAAACTTCTCCAATTGGCGAAAGTGAAGAATTAAAAAACCTCAAGAGAAATCAGGCTCAGTTGGGCACGAGCATTTCTCCTATGGTCAAACGTCTTGTGAAGAGCTGCAGTCTAGGTGCCGGAAGCTAGAGAACGTTGAACCTCAGCAAAGACTCGTCTGTCCTTGGAGCGTCACAGGAATCAGTCTCATGCTCTCCACTTCACCATGACCACCACAGCAGCTGCTCAGGATGCGGCCTGGTCCAGGATTGTGAAAACCTTGGGATCATCTCGTCGCTGGTCTTGGATCGCATCAGTGGCGCTGCATAGTCTGAGGGCCTGGGGATGAGTACCCCCAGGTGGAAATAGAGAATAGGCAAATAATTAGCGTAGCTGCTGTTTATAGTGTATATAAACAAATAAAGCAGCGTTTCCGTTCAATGAGTCAAAGAGAACAAAATCGTCACTTCCTAATAAACTGAGGGCAAAAGTAAAAATAAAAAATGTAATTTGCGGTAGTTGGAGAATCCAATCTGGGCCTTTTTTCTTATATAATAAATGACTTGTGCCTCAGGCATGAATTTAAAGGCTGGAGTTCTGGAGGTTATAATATAATAATAATAATACTAAACCACTGTGATGACAGACTTTGGCTGAGGGATTTTAGAATGACCAAAACAACATTTCAAATGTTCTACAGTGTGGTCAGTCAGCTGGTTTGTCTGCCACTGTCTCTTCGTACCCATTTTTGTTATCGCATTATCTGTTAAACCAAAATCACAAGACTTAGGCACAATCCCAATTCTATTTTTGTACCCCTTCCCCTTGGCCCTTACAACCGAGGGTTAAGGTGAAGGGCTTCAAAATGTACCCCTTAGAATTGGGACAGCACTTCAACACCTGCACACGTCATCATACGTCATCGCGATCTCTTGCTTCATATGAGATCAGACGATCACGACTGCTGTAGTTATTCCAGTTGTGTTATTTTTTGGTATTTATCTTCAGGAAATCACTGAAGGCATATATTATGTTATCATAACGATCTAATGTGGCAATAAGATCGTAACTGTACTGTGTATTTACACAGTGGTCGTATTCATATATGCAAACAGTCGAAAAACAACATTACATTATAGTAGACACTGTAAAAGGCTCATTGTCAGCCACTAGACTTTTCTGACAGGGTATTCGAGTGTCATCGAGTGTCAGAATGTTGTGGGACTGCTGTACAGGAGTTATGATTATGGATTATAGATCGCAAAATTTAGCGGGTTTTTTTTCAGTTTTTTTTTTTTAAAGCATGATGGTAAAACACAAACGCGGTTATGAATATATTAAAACATATGTTTGTTTGTCGTAAAGATTCGTAATAATGACAAAAAATACTAATTTGTGGATCTCCTTACTTCCGGGTTCAGCAATACTGCCGTTGTGGCTGGTGTATTCTTCTTACCCCTTCGTTTCAAGTGTGCTCATGAAAAATCATTGTTCGAAGGGGTGTATACCCCTTGCCCTTAGCCATACGCCTTCAAGCTAAAGAGAATTGGGATACCACTAGCCCTTGACGGGAACGCGCAAAATGAGGGGTAGGGGTAAGCGGAAGGGCTAAGGGTAGAATTGGGATTGGGCCTTAGTTAAGAGGTTTTCAACCTTTTAGGACACAAATTCACTCGCAATCAATAATATGATCGTTATTCAGAAAAAGATGTGATTCCAGTGCACTTCTTGTCATGGAAATATGGCTCTGTAAACAACAGTAAAATCTCCTGCCAAGGCCAGAAGGTGCTCTTGTGCAGAAGCTGCAAATACAGCTCAAAGAAGAGAAGTGGGCTGTTTCCCCAATATGCGTTCTTAATGTCGTTGTGTTCTCATGTAACGTCATCATCAACTGCCAAGGTTCAGTTGCAAATCTCAAGACTGCAAGAACAGAGGATGCGTGAAAGATCCCAGGTGCGTTCTCGAGTTCATTCTACTGAGGTACCTTGACAAGACCAGTCTCTAAGAGAATGCAAGTCCATTCTCTGCACTCTTCGAATTGTGAAACAACCACAGTCAGGATATCAAACAAAGCAGAGAATTGAACTGCTTTTACTGATTTAACATGACTGACTTATAAACACTGAACCATGGAATCATTTCACAGGAGGATTTATTTCAAACACTTGACTGAAGTTATGGGTTGAGTTAGCAAATGTAGTATTTTGACATCCTTTCAGGTCAGCTATAGATCACTGAGAAGCAATGAAAAAAGCTGCCAAATCGCAGAACGATTCTCTTTGTATTTCCGATCTTTTGCGTAGCTTGTCACTGAACTACAGTATAGCTCCGTGTAGAGTAAACAGTTCTCCATCTTAAAGCAGGTGCTGGAGATTTACAGCTGATTAAAGAGCAGACTTTACTGATAAAAGGAGCATGGAAATTGCCTTCCATTAATCATTCCGCTTTGATTCAGTAGAATATTTAAAATGGAAATGACAAAAAAAAGTTTCCATGTAAATGTGGATTGTATGATGGCTGAGCCTGTTTCTAAAAAAACAACATGCCAATCTGTGTTGGGTTCCCAAAATGGCTAATCGTAAATCATCCTCCACTGTCAATAATTATTCCTGTGTGCTCCTCAGGTTCTTGCGCCCTCCCTTAACAGGTATACCCCTACCCCCAGCCACCCACTCCACAAGTTGAAAACCCCTGTCATAGTCTATGCACATTTTTTTCTTAGCGGATAAAAAGTTTATCATACTTTTCTATTAACCATTTTTTATGCAATATTCCAAAATGCACACAAAAATAGGTGGATGGAAGCATAGCTACTGTCTGTGTATTTCAGCTGGACAGACTCCGGGATAAACAGAAGGACTCGTACCGCCGGATGCTGGAGCAGCTCTTGCTGGCAGAGAAAAGCCACCGTCGCACCGTCCATGAGCTGGACACTGAGAAACGCAAACATGTGGACTATATGAACAAGAGTGACGACTTCACCAACCTCCTGGAGCAGGAACGAGAGAGGTGAGAGAGATGAAAGAAAGCTGATTACATGAATTTTACTTAGTGCACATATTACATAAGGAATAATTAACCACAAGCTATTGAATTATTCCAAAAAATAATGCACACCTAGGGTCAGTTGCCTAAGCAGTTTATATGACAAAACAAAGTTTAGTTGTAAAGTAAAGTGGCACTAAGTTATATAGGCCCTCACAGAATCTGCGTGCACAGAAGTTGAGAGGCCTTGCCTAGTTTGCCTACGCACCTTGCGTAGTGTGCTTATAGGGTGGATCCGTACTGTGTAGATATCTCATATGAGAGACTTTCTTTGTTTACCAAACTGTCACGTTTGGGTGTAGGGGAAAAGGAGCGAGGACTCAAATGCAGTAACTTAAAGGGTTTATTAATAATATAAATGAAATAAAATGCAAAACAAACAACCCCGAGGGGGAAAACATTAACAAAACATACAAATAAACTTCAGTGGGCAGGCTGGCAGGGATAAGGACTGGACAAGGCTACAAACAACAGGACACAGAGAGAAAAGATGATGAACTGGCACAGGACAGCAGATATGAGGAGAATATAAGCAGAAATAAATGAACACAAACAGGTGAATCTGATAAACTAATAATGGGTTAACAAGGAGGATAAGGCTAGATAATAGACGGGAGAGCACATGACACAAAGAGACAACACAAGCCATGCGCTCACATAAAACAAGACTAGAACACGCAGCCAATGAGAGAACTCATTAACTGCATGTTCATATGACAACACAAGCACGTGGTGCATGTAGAAGACCGAACACAAGACACGAGCACACAATAGATGAACACCTTACTGTGCGCTCACACATAAGCAACGCGCATGTTTCATCTCAGCGCCAACCGAAACCAAAACCAACCAGACTGAGACGCTGAGAATGAAACAGCGATACGCCGACAGAACAAAACACAAACACGAGTACAAGAGCGCGCGCGTCCCGCGTGCGGCTCAAGCACTCATGACGGCGCGCAAAAAGAGATGCACACAATGACAGAAAACAAGTGCTCGACTCGAGAAAACTCGAGCCAAGCACTACAGGACAGGATAAGACAGAGTTAGTGTCCGGATTCTGCCACCAAAACAAGAATTTATAAGACCAGAGTGGCAGAACCCTGACACCAAACAAGTAGCTCTAGTTGGATTTGCTTTGTAAGTTAAAAAGTTAATATTTTTTATTATTTTATGTTTTTAGTTACTATACTATCAAAATCTTTCTGCATAAATCTGCAGGGTTTGTACGTAATTCTGCACAAATAGCAAAATATATTCTTCTGTCTAGCCCTGCACACTATTAAATGCACTGTAAAAAATGCTTGGTTCCACACAATTCCTTCATGTTCCTTCACAAATCAGTTTTAACCCAATTGTTTTTACAAATTTAGGTGGATTGAACATAAAACAATTACGTTGTCCCCCCCACACACAAAAAACAACTCAAGAATTGTGTTGATTCAGCTCATTTTAAATAAGCAGATTGCTTTTATCCAAAGTGATGTAAAAATGAGGATAATAGAAGCATTTCAGATCACCAGAAAATAGTGATATATAAATGCTGCAATGTAAAAAATGCAGGGTTTATGGTGTCCCAACACAAATCGATGAAGTTAACTTAAATGGCACCTATGGTGAAAAATCTACTTTTTAAGCTGTTTGGACAGACATATGTGTAGGTGTAGTGTATAGACCGTCATATTGGGGTAATATAAACACACTCAGTCCTTTTTTTCAATTTAACAACATAAAAACGGTGGACCAATTGGAGCGGTTTTCAGACCGACCGCAACTTGACGTAGAAGTGCGGTCCCCCCGCCCACTGAATTGATTGACAGCTGCTTATTAACATGTCTCCGTAGTAACTTGTGTAATCATATCAACCAGACACAGGACCAGGACGTGCGCAAACTAAGCAACCGTAAATAAAAGGTCTGTTCAGTTTGCTAAGATCATCAATCATCATCAAATGTGATCAAGAGTGAGTTTGACAAGTTTCAAATGTTTTAAAACAGTGCATGTTTGTAATGAATTACAGCCATTTACTTCAGCTTTACTTCATCAACATAACCGCGTGTCAGAACAATCATAAAAGAAGCTTCAATCCCGATTTGTGGACGTTAAATCAAGTTTATTTTGTACATTAACATAACATATCCATACAAAAAAGGATATTAACCTGTATTCTGTCACATTTGCATGCAAAAACAGTGCAAAGCTAAACGCTCGCTGTGTGTGTGTGTGTGCGTGAACTTTGTAACGACATTGTGTGTGACTCATCCTTGCAACTCCACAACATGCATCAGATACTTATTGGTAAGATTCTTACTGTAGTTTCTCCTCACAAACGTTACGTGAGATCTTACTCCTTCGTGTTTGTCTGTTGTCTGACGCAGCCGAGGGAGCCGCTGCCAGGCACGTGGAAACGGTGGGCGTGAAGGACTAGCCTTAAAGGCGCAGTACACAAAAACCGCTAGCTTATGCTAAATGCTACAAAATAGAACCTTATAAAATGTATAATAAAAAAATCTGATGGGTGTTTTGAGATGAAACTTTACAGACACATTCTGGAGACACAAAAGACTTACATTAAATCTGGAAAAAGTGGTAACCTATGTGCCCTTTAACAAATTTATGTGGATTGAACATAAAAAAATGTAGTTGTCCCAATGAAATCTCAAGAATTGTGTTGTTTCAGCTCATTTTATTAAAGTAGTTTGAAGTAAAAAATATATATATATTTTTGATTGTATGACAAGTCTAGCTATTTTTTGTTTAATCTAATAAGCAGTAAAAATCAGCAAAGGAATAACTAATAAGTGCTATTGTTAGTCAGTTAGTTAAGTGTTGATGAAACAGATGTGTCAGAGAAAGTTGCAAGTTGCTGTTTACAGAGTTAGTTCTTTCAATTAAATGTTGTAAAATGTGAAAATAGAAGTCATCAAAATCAAAATAGTAAACCTAAAAAATATATTTCTGTGGGTTGTATACATGAACGAACATTAAATTGATAGGTGTGCCTTATTTTAAAATAGATCAATGGTTAATTTTTCCCTGCTTATACTACAGTTTCCACATGTAAAGGCACTGTTCAGATATTGTGATGTCAGTTTTTTGTCCTCAGAATGGTCTTGTGTACAGGACTAGTTTGATCTCAACCAAAGCCTTCTGTTTTAATGTATTTCTCCTAGGGAGAATTTCAGAGTTGTCATATTTGAACATGCACTATCATCTTTAAACTCTAGTTTACCCCAAAATTACAATTTAGTTATTAAATACTTATCCTCATATCATTTACTTCCTCCAAGACCATCATTCATCTTCAGACACAAATTAAAATATTTTAGATAAAATCTGAGAGCTCCCTCATCCTCTATTAACAGGAAGAGTCAAGAGATGTTTAAAGTCATAGAAAAGGATCCAAAGCATTGTCAAAACATCCGTTTGACTTCATTGGTTCAGCTGTAATCATATGAAGCTCCAAGAACACTCTTGTGAGCAAAAAAAACAAACAAAACAACACTGTAAATATGTCTTTGTTTGCTTATATTTTCTCTTCTGAGACATGGTGCATGTTTACTATGGGTAATATGAACTATTGCAGTTAGAGTCAGCAGCACAACATGCAAGCATATTTTCTGTAGTAAATGTGCACCCTAATGTGGATGTGGAAGGTGAACAAAAATTATATTTACTTTTTTTGGGGTGTACAAAATTGTTCATGGATTTCCGTAAACAGTTGAACCACTGAAGTCATATGAAATGTTTTGCCAATGTTTTTTCGTTTCTTTTCTGGACTTTGAATGTCTCTGGACCATTAGTGTCTATGGAAGCTTTTAGATTTTATCTAAAATATCTTCATTTGTGTCGTGAAGATGAATGAGTGTCCAGAGGGAATGAAATGGCATGAGGGTGAGTAATTAGTGACAGAACTTTGATTTTTGGGTAAAGTAAATTTGTGCTTGATCACATTTAAATATATTATGTATTTTGTCTCTAGGTTAAAGCGGTTGTTAAAACAAGAAAAAGCATACCAAATGCGGAAGGAAAAAGAATTTTCTAAACGTATGCAAAGGATATCTGGAGAGCTGGTTAAGTTGAAGTCCTTTGCACTGATGATGGTTGATGAGCGAGAACTTCACTTGGAGAAAATGGACAAACAGAGCCTCAAAATACAGGATCTTCTTACAAAACTCCAGGAAAAGGAGAAGAAATTAAGTGAGGAGGAGAGAAATGCAAAGGAGGACAACCAGAAGATGCTGGATCTTGAGGTTGAGCTGGAGCTTAGAACTTCCAAGTTTGCAAAAGAACAAGAGGAGATGTCTGGGAAAATGTCCAGTCATGAATCTCAACATCAGCACAAACAGACGGAGTTGTTACACAAACTCAAAGAACTCGAAGATACCAATGAAGCTCTTCAGAAATCAGCAGAGGAGCTCCAGGCATTGAGGGCCAAGATCAGAAAGGGTGAGTGTGGCAATTCAAATCTGATGGCAGAACTTGAGACTTTGCGCAAAAGAGTTCAGGAGATGGAGGGTAAAGATGAAGAGATTACCAAAACTGAGAATAAGTGCAGTGAGCTGAAGAAGAGGCTTCAGGCTGAGGAAACACACAATAAGGACCTAAGGCTGGAAGTGGAGAAACTGCAACATAGAATGGTACAATTAGAAAAGCTAGAGATGGCCTTTAATGTGGGCAGGACAGAATGTGCCCAGTTACAGACAGCTTTGGATAAAGAGAAAAGCCTGACAAAAGACTTAACGGATGAACTAGTGAGCATTAAAATCCGTATGAAGGAGCTTGAGTCAACGGAGCTAAAACTAGAAAAGGATGAACTGGATCTAAAAGAGGATCTTCTGAAACTCAAATCAGTTACTCTAATAATGGTTAATGAACACAAGAACATGGCAGACAGAATCAGGTCTGAAGAAAAGAAGAAAGACGAACTGAACAAACTTTACAAGGCAGAGCAGGATAAAGTTACGGAGGTCACTGAGAGGTTAATAGAGGAAAGCAAGAAACGTCTGAAACTAAAATCAGAGATGGAGTTGAAGATAGCTGCTCTTGTAAAGGAAAGAGATGAAATAAAACTACAGCATACCAAAGCTGAAGAAAAGTGTAAAGATCTGAGCTCCATGCACAGTAGCATGAACGAAGAAAGACAATCTGCTCAGAAGCTGAAAGAGCTGCAGAATGTCTTGAATATACATGAAAGCAGTGAGAATAAAGTCACGGAACTGACAGTGGAGATTGAGCACTTGAAGAACCGTCTTCAACAGCTTGAAGCAATCGAAGGGGACCTGATTCAACCAGAGTATGACTTACTAACAACTGACAGGGAAAAGGCACGATTTCTTTCAAAGCAGGTACAAGAAATAAGAAGTCAGATTGCACTAAATAAGTCAATAGAGCAAGGTGAGATAGGCAGTCAAGAGGTTGAACTGAGACATAAATTCATGACGGAGGAAGCCAAAACCAGAGACCTTCAAGCAGAAGTGCAAGCCTTGAAGGAGAAGATTCATGAGCTCATGAACAAAGAAGATGAGCTCTCCCAGCTACACGTGGATTACTCCATCTTGCAGCAGAGATTCCTAGAGGAGGAGGACAAGAAAAAGAGCATAAGCACCGAAATCCTTAACCTCACCAAAGAACTTGAGGTCTCCAAGCGCTACAGTCGCACTATGAGGCCAAGCATCAAAGGAAGCCGAATGATGGATGTTCCTATGACATCAACCGGTGTACAAACTGATTCAGTTGAAAACAGGACTTCTGATAGTGACACTCCTGCTGCGTTCATCAAAAAGTCTGTCCAAGAAGAGAACCGGATCATGAGTAGTCTTCAGCAGAGGACCCTGAAGAAGCCGGTGCAGAGACCAACAGTGCGTGAGCTCTACCCTCCAACAGTTAGTGACTTGTCTGTGAAGAAGTCTTGGATTCCTTGGATGAGAAAGAAAGACAGCAGTGCTTCTGAAGTATCTTCAGATACAAGTGCACCCTCTGAGGTCAACATGTCCCATAATCAGGTGATCCCAGATATTCAGAACAAAGAGGAATCCTTGCAGATCTGCATTGATCCACCCGAGAACTTGACCAAAGAAGCTTTTGTTAAACCAATCCAAGAATTTCAGACAACCGCCATTCCTACAAATGAACGAATCAAGGAGAATCCAAAGAATTTAGTAGGAGTTCGATCTCCATTGACCTTTCCTGCTATCTCAAGAGCGAAGAGTGCAGAGATCACAAGGTCTCCCTCTACCGACAGACCTTTATCCCCTGTTTCCATCGCATCCAACAGCAGCTCCCAAGAGTCTGTGGACATGATAACAGGCAGAGCTGTGTTCAAGGAAACTCCTGAGAAACGAATGGTCCCCACACCCATCAAGAAGTCTAATGCTAATGTTGTTACCACAGAAGACAGCAAGATTCACACCCACTTAGGATCACAGTTAAAGAAGATCATTGATCACGGCTCAGTCGTCATGGTCAAATCTATTTCTGGTTCATCCGAGAGTAAGGATGTTCCTACTGGAACTGTGCTACGCTCGCCACACAATGTGACCTCAAGCAAATCAATAACCAGCAAAGTGACGAGCAGCATCGCCATCACACAGGTCACTAAAGCACCAGCCAGACCTACGCTTTCAGTGGTAGGTGTCACATTTACATATTAGGGATGATCCCAAAAAATACTTTCTTTGTAAAATAAAACGATTTTGTTGTCACATTCACTGTCACAGATTTAATAATATGATTGAACTAAAATCCTTTATGAGGTTAAACAAAGAACATAAAGTCACTGTGCTGTCAGCATGATGATGTGGGCTGGACATTTGTGTTTCACAGGTCTTGCTGGTGCTCCTCTCATTTAAATGAGAATAGAGCAGAGGTGTCAAACTCAGTTCATGGAGGGTCGCAGCCCTGCACAGTTTAGTTCCAACCCCTCAAAAGGACTCAGTTAGGATCAGGTGTGTTTAATTTGGGTTGAAACTAAAATGTGCAGAGCTGTGGCCCTCCAGGAACTGAGTTTGACACCTGTGGAATAGAGCTTCCTCAAAATAAACATCCACACTTGTTGTTTGTTTCTTTAAACCAGCTATAAGCTGATGATCTGAATCAGGTGTGTTAGGTAAGGAAGACATACAAAATGTACAAGCCCAAGGACCAGAATTGAGAACCACTGTTTTAAACTATCTTTAAACAAAATTAGTTTGCCGCTGTTGCACAAGTTGAGTGAGTTTGCAGTAAATGCAAGAGTTCCTGTTGTTTAAAACATGTATCGTGATTCATTTAACATCCCTGCCAATTTGAATCATCACATATTTGAAGCAATATTCAACCAGCTCATAGTGACATCCCGACAAACGTCTTGTCATCAATCACGGTTGTAAGAGCAACAAATAATATCTTGACTTCTAGTCGATCATTTGGAAAAGTGGCAGAAGGTCGATTTTTCAGATGAATCATCTGTTGAACTGCATCCCAATCATCACAAACACTGCAGAAGACCTACTGGAACCTGCATGGACCCAAGATTCTCACAGAAATCAGTCAAGTTGGGTGAAGAAGAAATCATGGTTTGTGGTTACATTCAGTATGGGGGCGTGCGAGAGATCTGCAAAGTGGATGGCAACATCAACAGCCTGATGTATCAAGACATTTGTGCTGCCCGTTACATTACAAACCACAGGAGAGGGCAAATTCTTCAGCAGGATAGCGCTCCTTCTCATACTTAAGTCTCCACATCAAAGTTCATGAAAGCAAGGAAAGTCAATGTGCTTCAAGATTGGCCAGCCCAGTCACCAGACATGAACATTATTGAGCATGTCTGGGCTAAGATGGAGGAGGCATTAAAGATGAATCTAAATAATCTTGTTGAACTCTGGGAGTCTTGCAAGAACGCTTTCTTTGCCATTCCAGATGACTTTATTAATAAGTGATTTGAGTCATTCAGAGATGTATGGATGCAAGCTTATGATGGAGTCAGACACAATATTCATTCTGTTTCCACTGCAGCATGACTTTATATTCTATACTGTACATTATTTCTGTTCAGTGACATACACTAATCAAAAAATACAAATCAAGGCATGATCATATTTTATTTTGGTCAAATAAGTGTAATCTAGAGGCCTTTGCCTTTCATATAAGCCACTTCTGATACCAAATGATCAACTAGAAGTCAAGTTATTATTTGTTGTTCCTAAAACTTGCATAGGAGACAAGACTTTTGTCAGGTAGTGTATGTATGACTATGCTAAAAACAATGCAATCTCATGCCAGTTAGTAACTATTTAATTTTGTGGCTAATTTTGTATTAATTCGCACAATTTCATTTATACATTTTACTAGGATTTGCTGACCCCCCAATAAGGGGTAGCGTAGGGGATGGAGATTGGGCTGGCTCAGTCGGGTTAGGTGTGAGGCCTGTTGGCATGCCTCCTTTTAAAATTGTATGTTTTTATATAAATAAAATCATATGAATTTGTATAAAATAGCCATTTTTCTGACAATTCATAAAAGAATTACATTTCCTCAAGATTGGGCTGGCTAAAAAACAAAAAATGATGGATAGGGTTAAGGATGGGGTTTGTTGGCATGCCTCTTTTTACAAATTTGACATTTCTATATGAATAAAATTGTATGAATTTATATGTAATATTATGTTTCTGGAGTTACGTACATTTCCTCGAGATTGGGCTGACTAAAAAAACAAAAAGCCTTGCAGCTCATTAAATCATACTACTTTTTCTGGTTCTCAACAGCAGCCAGTCCTGGATGTCCCATCAGCGCGATCAGGGTTCAGTCGTATCCCAATGTCTCGGGGCATGAAAACCGGAAAAGCTGTGCTGGGAGCTTTGGGACTCACCACAGGAGCCAAATCAGAAACAAATGCAGAGGCCATTCACACTGACCTGAAAAAATCAGCTGTTAGTAATGGAGCCTTACAGGCTGGAGGGAAGGGCTGAGATGGAGAGTACTATACAAATAAGATCCACAGATGCATTTTACTCTACTGCCAAAGAAAATTCATGACTGTCATTTTCTGCCATCTTTATGTGTGGCAGAGATTCAAGGGAGGACTTTGATTTTTCTTACATAGGAAAGTAAACATGTTGCCTTGGTCTATATAGTCATGACACACCGGAAAGTAGCATCACCTTTTTTCAAATAAACGTAATTAAGATTTTTTTATAGCTGAATATGAGCTCTTTGACTAGTTTATGATTCATCCATTTTGTGTTAATTTTTACACTTCTTCATAAATTAATCAGGAATTGAGTTTCATGATTTTTATATCCCAAGGTTAGTTCATCTTCACACCAAAAATTAAGATTCTGCCATCAATTGTTCAAAACTTGTTTTAGTTTAGAACACAAACGAGGATATACTGAAGAACAGCCATTGACTTCTATAGTATTTTTTGTTTGTACTATAGATGTCAATGGCGACTTTTACCAACATTGCTTAGAATATCTTGTTTTGTGTTCAACAGAAGAAAGAAATGAATAAATGTTTAGTAAATGAGGAGGAAAACTTCATTTTTGGGTGAACTGTATTTGAGGATTTACAACAAAATTCATTTAAAAGTTTTGATATGCCAAAATGTTAACTTGTTTGGTTTGGGCCTGTACAAAAAAATATGTCATCCCTGTCATACAGGTAATAATTATTACAGTCATGATCTATTAACCTTGTCTTAAACAACTCAGGATTTATTAACAATTAACAACAAGTTGATTTATGTGAAGTCAGTGGGTTAATGAGTTTACCCAAAAATGAAACTATTGTTTTTGTCATTGGATTCCTCTGAGACCTTTGTTCATCTTCTGAACCCAAATTAAGTTATGTTTTAGAAGAAATCAGAGAGCTCTCTAATCCTTCATAAAGAGCAACAGCTTCAAGACTTTCAGAAATTCAGAAAAGAAACCAAAAACATTGTCAAAATGTTTCATGTGACTTCAGTAGTTCAACTGTAATCATGTGAAGCTCCAAGAACACTTTTGTGCACCAAAACACAGGGTGAATACAACTTTTTCACCTATATCTTCTCTCCAGGTCAGGGTGTGCATTTATTATGGGCAATTTGAGGTATTTTAATTAAGCTGGGTTCCACCAAAATGAAATTATTTGAAATTGCATGGAAGGTGCGTTTGAGGAGAATTTTGTGTGATCGCACACTCCTTGCCATTTGCACCACGTTAACTGTACTGTTGTCAATAGAAATTTGATAATTCAATTCAATTCAATTCATCTTTATTTGTATAGCGCTTATACAATGTAGATTGTGTCAAAGCAGCTTCACATGGAAGTTTATAGTGAATTGAAACAGTGTCAGTTCAGTTTTCAGTGTTTAAGTTCAGTTCAGTTTAGCTCAGTTCAGTGTGGTTTAATAATCACTACTGAGAGTCCAAACACTGAGGAGCAATTCCATCGATGTGCAGCTCTACAGATCCCGAACCAAGCAAGCTAGTGGCGACAGCGGCGAGGAAAAAACTTCACCAATTGGCGAAAGTGAAGAATTAAAAAACCCCAAGAGAAACCAGGCTCAGTTGGGCACGACCATTTCTCCTATGGCCAAACGTCTTGTGCAGAGCTGCAGTCTAGGCGCAGTAGCTGGACCTCCGTGAAGACACGTCTGTCCTTGGAGCATCACAGGAATCAGTCTCATGCTCTCCATCATGACCACCACAGCAGCAGCTCAGGATACGGCCTGGTCCGGAAACCTTGGGATCGTCTCGTCGCTGGTCTTGGATCGCATCAGTGGCACTGCATAGTCTGAGGGTCTCGAGATGAGTACCCCCAGGTGGAAATACAGAATAAGGAGAATAATTAGCGTAGCTGCTGTTCATAGTGTATATAAACAAGAAGCAAAATCGTGTGTGGGGCACATCATGCGTCATACCGCTATGTAATGCACTAAGTGTATGCTTTGCTAAAAAGATAGGTCTTTAATCTAGTTTTGAAGAGTGAGAGTGTGTCTGAGCCTCGGACATTATCAGGAAGGCTATTCCAGAGTTTAGGGGCCATATATGAGAAGGCTAGACCTCCTTTACTCGATTTAGCTATTCTAGGTACTACAAGAAGCCCTGAGTTTTGAGATCTTAAAGAGCGGGTTGGATTGTAGCGAGACAAGAGGTTGGTTAAATAAACAGGTGCTAGATTATTTAAGGCTTTATAGGTAATAATCCAAAATATGTAGGCTGCTGAAATTATAATTATTTTTTTTTATTATTCAGATTTGGGTGCAAGTATGGTTTAAAAAAATGCTCAGAAATAGGATTCATACTCTGATTCACAGCAGAATTTTATGGAGTTCTCTTTTAAGGTTTTTGCTTACTTTCGCTTAAGTCTGTTCAGTTCACCAAATACTTACCTGTTCACTTTATATCTTCCATATGGTTGGGAGTTCACTATGGAGCAGTTCATATAGCTTTCTAATGCATAAAGAAAGTGATATTAAAAAGACAAAAGTTGGTCATTTCTTTATATAAAAAGAAAACACTCACCGGCCACTATATTCAGCCAATCACATGGCAGCAACTTAATGCATTTAGGCATGTAGACATGGTCAAGACGATCTGCTGCAGTTCAAACCCAGCATCAGAATGGGGAAGAAATGGGATTTAAGTGACTTTAAATGTGACATGGTTGTTGGTGCCAGACGGGCTGATCTGAGTATTTCAGAAACTGCTGATGTACTGGGATTTACACGCACAACTATCTCTACTGTAGAGTTCACAGAGAATGGCTCGAAAAAGAGAAAATATTTAGTGAGCAGCAGTTCTGTGGGCACAAATGTCTTGTTGATGCCAGAGGTCAGAGGAGAATGGCCAGACTGGTTCCAGCTGATGGAAAGGCAACAGTAACTCAAATAAGCACTCGTTACAACCAAGGTATCCAAAAGAGCATCTCTGAATGCACAAAACGTCCAAACCTTGAGGCGGATGGGCTACAGCAGCAGAAGACCACACCGGGTGCCACTCCTGTCAGCTAAGAACAGGAAACTGAGGCTACAATTCACACAGGCTCAGCAAAATTGGACAATAAAGGTTGGAAAACGATGGTAGGGCCAGAATTTGGCATTCACAACATGAAAGCATGGATCCATCCTGCCTTGTATCAACTGTTCAGGATGCTGGTGGTGTAATGGTGTGGGGGATATTTTCTTGGCATACTTTGGGCCCATTAGTATTAATTAAACATTGTGTCATCGCCACAGCCTATACCTGAGTATTGTTGTTGATCATGTCCGTCTCTTTATGACCACAGTGTAACCATCTTCTCATGGCTACTTCCAGCAGGATAACACGCCATGTGATAAATCGTGAATCATCTCAGGATGGTTTCTTGAACATGACAATGAGTTCACTGTGGTCAAATGGCCTCCACATCATCAGCACTCAATCCAATAGAGCACCTTTGGGATGTGGTGGAACGGGAGATTCACATCATGGATGTGCAGCCGACAAATTGGTCAATATTTTTGGTCAATATGGACCAAATCTCTGAGAAATATTTCCAGTACCTTGTTGAATTTATGCCACTAAGAATTAAAACTTAAGGCAAAAGGGGGTCCAACCCAGTACTAGTAAGGTGTACCTAATAAAGTGGCTGGTGAGTGTAGCTGTACATTATATTATATTGTGAACTGCAAGTTTGACAAATTCAGACTCCCAAATAAAAATTGGAATAAAATAGCAGGATTAAGGAGAATTCATTTTAGATAAATAATAAACACATTAACAAATTCAGATGAAATTACATTACATCATTGTGTGAGACCGATAGAAGCAATATCTCTCTGTACAGAAATATAAAATATGGAGCAATCGCTAGCTTTATTACTGTCTAATATTATTTTATCCCGCCCTATTTTGCATGATCAAACTCCAGCACAACCAACAGATTTAGAGTATGAGACTGATTCCTGTGACACTCCAGGGACAGACGAGTCTTCGCTGAGATCCAGCCTCCAGCGCCTAGACTGCAGCTCTGCACAAGACGTTTGACCATAGGAGAAATGGTCATGCCCAACTGAGCCTGGTTTCTCCTGAGGTTTTTTAATTCTTCACTTTCGCCAATTGGTGAAGTTTTTTCCTCGCCGCTGTCGCCACTGGCTTGCATGGTTCGGGATCTGAGCTGCGCATCGATGGAATTGCTCCTCAGTGTTTGGACTCTCAGTGATTATTAAACCACACTGAACTGAGCTAAACTGAACTGAACTTAAACACTGAAAACTGAACTGACACTGTTTCAATTCACTATAAACTTCCATGTGAAGCTGCTTTGACACAATCTACATTGTATAAGCGCTATACAAATAAAGGTGAATTGAATTGAATTTAGAGTCAACAGCGCAACACGGAAGCATCATATTGCCTGTAGGAAATGTAAACATTGGCAACAAAGTAGTTTTTACAGTTTCTTTGGTGCACAAAAGTGTTCTTGGAGCTTCATATGATTAGAGCTGAACCACATGGAACGTTTTGAACAATGGACTTTGAACATCTCCGGACTACTGAGGACAAGGGAGCTCTTGGATTTCATCTAAAATGTGTATTTCAAACATGACAAAGGGTTCAGGGGTTTGGAACAACCCCTCATGGTGAATATTTAATAACCTAATTTTCATGTTTGGGTCAACTACTGCTTTAATGGTTGGTCATGGTGGTTTTTTTTTGCAAGGCTTTTACTGTATGAATTTATACCATATTTATTTACACAGTAATACAAGTTTTATCAGTGTTTTGTTTTGGGCGGTTTTAGACTCGTTGCAAGTTCCTGAAATAGTGTTTTGGATGCCACAGCTCAGGTAATTGCAGAATCACAGTCACATTTGTAAAGTTTAGGTGTGTACACAATCAACATTGATGAGGTAAGATGTCTACACAGAGTTCCACATGGGTGAGATGAGCTCAACAGATCTCTTCTGCTGTTATTATGTTTTGAAAAAAAATTGTATTTGGTAAAAGACTGTATATCATGCTTATTTTAGAAGTGATCCCTACTAAATTTTTCTCCGGGTGCTCCGGTTTCCCCCACAGTCCAAAGACATGCGGTACAGGTAAATTGGGTAAGCTAAATTGTCCATAGTGTATGAGTGTGAATGAGTGTGTGGATGTTTCCCAGAGATGGGTTGCGGCTGGAAGGGCATCCGCTGCGTGAAATCGTGCTGGATAAGTTGGCGGTTCAATCCGCTGTGGCGACCCCGGATAATTAAAGGGACTAAGCCGACAAGAAAATGAATGAATGAATGAATGAACCTACTAAATTATGTATTTTAATACTTTTGTTTATGATTATTTTTAACTGAGGAATGTACATGATATCAGACCAAAGGTTTTCCATTTGTGTTACATCTGTTGTGATTTTCACCGATAAGCAGAGTCTGTTTTATTGTTTGTAAGTAAAATGATTTGCTTTTATGTGTCAAAAATATGCTTTTTTTGCCAAGTTACTATACAATTCATATGAAGTGTGTAATATATGCATTAAATAATTATTTATTTTAAGTTTTATCAGGTCCTCTTAGAACTTTTAGGTGACCAACAACCTTTAGTTTTACTATATTAAATATTTCAGATGAGATTTAAACCTGGAGACAGAAATGACCACACTTAGAATCTTTCAAACCAAGCTTTAGTGGATTTGGTTGTATTCTTTGGGGTGATTGTCCTGCTGGGATGTTTAAAGATCTTCAAGCTTCAGTCTATTCATTAAAAGCATCACAAGTTATGTTTTATATTATATAGTGTACAACCAAGCACATGTGGTCAGAACACAAATGAGTCGCAGGTAATGAAGTATTAAGCATTTCTCCTAAAGAAAAGCCTGTCTAAGCAAAATGCTAGCAGGCGTTTGTAGCTCTGTTTACGCTCCGCCTCTTTGCCCTTGTTTGGTATCCCCCGGTGGGTGCGATGACACGCAAACGGAATGGCTATGTTTGGCCACGCCTACTTGTAGTTTCTTTTGTGTTCTTCACGGATACCACGTCCATATATTTTACAGTTTATGGCATATACCCATTGTTCACCTAAAGAATAACAATGTGCACTAGCAAAATCAACTTTAAAATTACATTTTATATTTTCTCCAGCAAGATACAAAGTACAAACTACCCATTTAGTTATTAAATACTTATTTTAAACACGTTTAAATTAAAATATTGCTCATCTATGCATCACTGTATTACTTTCTATTGCAGAAACAAACAGGAGCATGCAGACAACAGCAATAATAATAATAAAGATAAAAATGTATGCCAAAAATAATAAAATACCGTCAAAAGAGCATAGCATACCGTTTTAGGAGATTATTAGGGGAATAAAAACATGTTTTTATTCCCCTTATTCGTCATGTGGTGACGTCAAGGCGTCGCTGCAAGTTTATTGGCTGCAGCACTTCCTTGTTTATCGCCTTCGCCACATACACTAAGCGCCACGGAAATAATCTGCATCGTTTAATGGCGCTGTCATTGTGCCATCAAAACCATCGATAGCGGCGATATAACACACACTGTGCCCAACCAAGGCCATACATTTAGAGCTGTGCTCGTCTTTGGAGGATTAAAGCGCGATGATGGCGTCCAGCTATAACGCGAAGGAGGAGGACGGTCACCATCCGGGATTGGTGGGCTCCGGCGGCCCGGGCGCCGTCAAGAGCAAAAAGCCAGACAACACGGCCTTTAAACAGCAGCGTTTGCCCGCCTGGCAGCCCATCCTGACTGCAGGCACCGTCCTGCCAGCTTTCTTCATGATCGGCCTCATCTTCATCCCCATTGGCATCGGACTCTTCGTCACCTCCAATAACATCAAAGAGTTTGAAGTGCGCAACTTCACCATAGTAACGTCAGGGCTGTGCAGTATGACAACATAAAATGTCTTTGGTTTCATATTCTTTCGTTAAAATGGTTAGTTCACCCCAAAATTGAAAAAACTAAAACATTATTTACTCACTCGTTGCTTGTTTCTTACCTTTGAGTTTCTTTCTACTGTCGAGCACAAAAGAAGATAGTTCGAAGAAAGCTGAAAACCTGTAACCATTCCTGAGGTAAGGTTGGTTTTATATTCGCACATTCGTTCAGTGACAACTTGACATGCTCCCTTTATTGTTTATCATGGTACTTACTTAGAATATATTGAGGTAAAGTTGGTTTTATATTCACATATTTTTCATAATAATAATAATTTCAGAAAAGTATTATTCGCTAATTCTAAATAGGGAAATCATATTAGCAGCCAATGACTATCAAAGTACAACATGGTTCACAGTCAATCAGATAGTGTTAATGTTGTTTTGAAGTCATACTTACATGCTAATTCCGATCGAATATTCAAAGTAACATGGTAAACAATATAGAGACTTCTAAATGAACGAATGTGTGAATATAAAACCAACTTTACC
>CAIGQZ010001535.1:2516957-2538327 GCA_903798205.1 Danio tinwini | reverse complement strand
TATATAAGGATCCTCTAATTAGGTTCAGTAGTTTTAATTTTATAGGTAATGACAGGGTTATTAGCTAGTAAATAAAATACCTTTTTTTTCCCATAAATGTCACTTTAGACATTTCTTTGGTTTTTAACAAGGTAGATTTTCTTTTGCATCAAAACCAGCTAAATCCACCAGTGCTTTTTTTGCAAAAACCTTTAAATCCACCTATTAAGACAAGACATTGTAACTAGTTGAAAATCATTAAAGATGCCATTATAAATCATTTTACCAAACATAAAACACCTAAAATTAAAAATATACATCTGTCAAATAAATGGCGGTTCATTGCGCTGTGGTAACCGCTGATAAACCGGGGACAAAACAGTAGGAAAATTAATGAATGAAATCTGTCAAGTAAGTGCATTAATCAATAACATTAAAACTGACATTAATTCAATCTTAACAATCTGTTGTCATTTCCAATACTTGGGATTTAGATTTAATGGTAAAGATCTACTGGGCAAAAAGGGGATGCCTCTCAGACAATTTAATATGCTGTCATTCATTCATTCTTGCCATACTTAAGGTCTTAGTCTCTTGTTTAACCTCATAGGGATAAAACCACGTGGGATAAAAGAAAGGTATCTTAACTCTGTCTTTCGTGAAATGAAGTTACCGTTTAATGTAAAGTAAATCAGACTTATTCAAAGTAGCGTTGCTGCGGAAAAAAATTGTTATGAATGCATGTTACACTTCCGACTGTACATTGTGTTTTCTTTTTCTTATAAGGCACAGAGTTTTGATGTAAGTGACATTTTCATTTGCTATTCACTGACAGTCGGACAGCCTCATCCAGTTCATCAAACTCAGTCTTTTAAAATCGAAATCGGAATAAAACGCTCTCCTCATAAAAGCCGGCGTATCAGCGCGCCGCTACATTGAAAACATATGATTCGATGTGGGCCTTCTGATTGGTTCTCAGGATATATTGGCTTTTGCTGTCAAAAGCAAGTGGCGTTTAGAGGCTTTTGCCAAAAAACTGTTATTTCTAAATGAGCTGACCCTAGGATTTAGATGATTTGAAGCAAATCTATTTGTTGAACATGTAATGCATGCCTAAAGCATTCACTCAATGTCATTAGCTCATTTTTGGCAGAAGTGATGTTTAGCAGCTTTTGCATCTGAACTCTTCATGTAATATATATATATATATAATATAATATAATATATAATATATATGTTATATATATAATATATAAGGTTGAAAAAAGATTACTTTAGCAGGTGTAATCAAAAAAATGCTTAATGTATTGCTTAATTATCTATACATGTTCAGATTAAACAAATGTTTTAAGCAAATGAAGTGGCAAAAGGATAACTGCAGGAATACAATAGAATTTTATTAGTTATTAACTCTGTTTAATAAAACAGTTACAACTTTTAAACAAGTGTACTTTAGATTTTACTGCAGTAAACTGGTGTATTGTTGTGTATTACACCCTATAAAATTGTAGAAAATGTACTACAGTATTCATTTGTTTCTATTATTAGTTGTTTGTTTTACCAGCAACTTACCACAACAAATGAGCTCTAGTACTTTACTATAGTATGGTTCAAAAACACTATGTATTTTACCACAGAATTTTTTTTTATGTGAGTGACTTTTTATAAATAAAACTGAGTAGCTAAATTATGAATTGTAATCAGTCGATGTCTACAAATTACATGAAAAAATCATAGATTACACATTTATGGTAATGCAATCTTTTAGATTACATACTTTTGTGCATACAGTTAGTTGATGTCACATACATGCCTGTCAACATTGGGATATGAAAATAAGGGATTCCCCCGATGCCCCCCACCCCCTTTAAAAAATCCCCAAATTACTAAATATGTTGATTTGGAGCAGTTTCATTATAAATAAACCGTTAAACGGTCAGTAACATGTTTTATTGTTTTTATTTACAAGATAAATAATAAATAGTATACATTAGCAGCAAATACATTAGCAAACAGTTCAGCTTATTAAAATTAATAGCTATTATAATGAAATAAAATCAAGCTATCAAATCTCATTAACCTTTTCTTCACTGTATAACGTACATTCTGATTAAAGAGCAACGAATGAATCTCTTATTTGTTTAGATTTTTTTAGTTTGATTACATTAAAGGAAACCTAGGTTACCTCTTTTTCCAGATTTAATAAAGTCATTTGTGTCCCCAGAATGTGTCTGTAAAGTTTCAGTTCAAAACACCCATCAGATTATTTATTATAGCTTTCGCTAGATGGTGTTTTATAGCTCTTAATAGATTTTTGCTGTTTTTGTGTACTGCGCCTTTAAGGCTAGTCCTCCCCGCCCACCATTTCCACGTGCCTGCCGCGCGTGCCTCAGTCTCCGCCCTCGGCTGCCTCAGACAACTGACAGACTTGAAGGAAGCGGATCTCATGTAACGTTTGTGACAAAAACTACAGAAAGAGCTTTATCAATGATTATTTGGTGCATTTGTTGTGTGGAGCCTCAGGATGAGTCACACACGTTGTCGTTACAAAGTTCACGCACACAGAGCAGATACACGCACATACATACATCGTGCGGGTTTAGCTTTGCACTGTCTTTGCACGCAAATGTGACAGGATACAGGTTAATCTCCACTGCTGTATGGATATCTGTTATGTTAATGTACAAAATAAACCTGATTTAACGTCCACAAACCAGGATTGAAGCGTCTTTTATTATTGTTCTGACACGCGGCTGTGCTGATGAAGTAAAGCTGAAGTAAATGGCTGTAATTCATTACACACATGCACTGTTTTAAAACATTTTAAACTTGTCAAACTCACTCTTGATCACATTTGATGATGATTGATGATCCTAAACTGAACAGACCTTTTATTTACGGTTGATTTGCGCACGTCCTGTCTTCTGGATATGAAACGTTACTAAGGAGACACGTTAATACAAAGCTGTCAATCAATATTGGTGGGTGGGGGGACCGCACTCCTACGTCAAGTTGCGGTCGGTCTGAAAACCGCTCCAATTGGTCCACCGTTTTTATGTTGTTAAATTGAAAAAAAGGACTGGGTGTGTTTATATCACCCCAATATGACAGTATATACACTATACCTACACATATGTCTGTCCAAACAGCTGGAAAAGTAGATTTTTCACCATAGGTGCCCTTTAAATAACAAGCGTCACTTTAAAAGTGCAACCATCTAACGTTATAAAGAAAGCATTCGATTGCTTTCCTAACTGTTTATGCTCATTTAGGACAAAATAAGTTGTGTTTGAAAAAAACCCCACCAAGATCGACATCTTTAGATATTATTATTATTAATTATGTGTATATGTCTGTGTAAACACGCACCCAAAACCCAGACTTTTGCTCTGTTTCAAATCACGTGTTCAGAATCTGTTTGGGGAGCGCGTCAGCTGACAGTCACGCACCGCTATATGACTGTTTTGAGGATTGCATATGAAGAGAGACGACACCTGTAATAAAAGGAAAGGGAATTCCGCTGTTTTTATATTTATTTCAAAGTGTTTTCATGCTTAAACAAAGCGAAAGCAATCAAAGCGACTCACATTTAAGAGCAAAGGGCGGCCCCTGGTGGTTTGGTGGTATGGGTTGCGTATAGGGAGGATTGCTTCTTTAATATTTATTGCCACCCTTCAGAGAAAGACTGAAAATACGGGAAAATGCCTTTACAGGATGATAGCGGGATAGAACTGTAAAATACAGGAGAATCCCGGGAAAACGGGAGGGTTGACAGGTATGCACATATATTGTATAAGTAGGATAATCTTGATACAAAGAAATTTTTTTTTTATTTTATCAGCAGCAAAAGCCTCAACAGATTCTTTTTAAAAATGCAATAATGGACAGTTATTAATACTTCACAATAATATACCTCACTGTTAGTTTATGCTTATAGTAACACAGAATAAAATAAAGAAATGGCAGTATTATATGCCAGCATAACCTAGTATCAATGAAAACCATAGCAAACATGAACTAATTTAGAGATGTATTAAACTGTAGCTCCATTACGTTATATATTTGCTTTGTCTGCAAACCATTGGATGGTCAAATAAATCACCTAATGTGCCATTAGCTCTCATGTATTATGCATTAGTACATTTAGGACATTTTATTGGTCGGACCTTTTAATATGTTAAAAATAGGATTGTTTCCCGCTCATGTGATAACAGAGATCAGTTCAGTTCAGAGCATCGATAAACAACCCTGAAGTGGCCTCAGTATAAAACATGTTATGGCTTGTGACTGGATGTTATTTTAACCTCTAACATCTTTTTTTTTCTTTTGTAGAGTAATGTTTTCATGTATTATGGACTCTCCAACTTCTATCAAAACCACAGACGTTATGTCAAATCCAGAGATGACAGTCAGCTGAATGGAGACAAAAGCTCTTTACTGGTGAGTGTTTCGACATATGCTGACTAAATGTTGTGCGGCACTTTGATTTTAGTATATTATATTTCATTTTGTTTTGTGTAATCTCATCGTTTATTATTGTGACATTTTTTGAGATCTGTTGGTATGCAAATGCTTCTGAGGCCCAGAAGAGGTCTCTGGGTAAGTTGTTGGGAACAAAACTAAAGAGTATTGATAGTATATACTAAGACAGAGTATTAAATAAGGCTATCATTATTGTCAATGATGAGAGGCATCTTTTATCGTACACCTTCAAATTGTCACATTCAGGTCATCGATATTATGTTACACAGGGTTTCGGTGGGGTCTTAAAAAGTCTAAAATTTAAAAATCGAAATTTAAGGCCTTAAAAAGTCTTAAATTCGCTGTTCTAGGTCTTAAATATTTTTGCACAGGTCTTAATTTTCCGATGTCTATGTAACGCTATATCTAAAGCTTATTTAAATAATTTTTTGTTGCTGTTGTTTGGTTTTCGTGGTGTTGTAGTTCTTCATTTTTCTAGTCCAATTGTAATTTGCGGTATCACAACTACAAATGAGGCCGGCATGCAATAGCCAATCAGCTCTCTGCTATTGAACTCCGTGCGTGCGGCGAATGTGACATCATCGCTGTGTTTGCGGACGTTCGCTTTGGGTGCGCGCGACATGGTTTCGGCTGGCGGAGCTCATGTAATGTTTTGAGACTCGAGTGAACAGTTTGCGCGGCGCCGCGTTTGATTTGAGTTGAATATGAAACACTTTAAAGAGATTTTGTCTAAAACGGGTATGACTGTACACACATCTTCTTTATGATCCGTCCATGCGTGATCATATATTGTATGCTTTTGTTTTAATTCTTGCCATAATAAAAAATATAATTGTAGAGCAACCCAAGTTCTGTTGTCATTAATATTTATCTTTAATAGGTAGAACTGTCCGAGATATGAACAAAAGCAAGTGATGCATCATTTAGATTAAAAAAATTTAGATTTAAAATCTTGAGTGGTTATAAAAATCTTTAGAATAAATTATAAAAATAATAAAAACAATTATCTTGATTGATATTAATGACATGACCAGTTCCGGAAACTTTCTACTTCTGTTTATTCGTCTGATTTTACTGTCTTTTTTTTTTCAGACCGCCCCGTCATTTAAAAGAATATCTCAATGCCGAATGCATCAAGTATAAAAGCCTCGTCAGTTTCGTGAGGTGTGCGATGTGGCGCCAGGCGAAAATATAAATTAGGCTTAAGATGTTTGTTTGTTTGTTTTTTCTGTAGTTCAATGGTGCATCCAACCTGTCTTTAGTACTGTTCAATTTGAATACATTTATGTTACCACTAATTTTGTGATTTTGTATTTTCTCTTTATGTGTATGTGTGTTTTTGATCTTGTGATATAGGTCTTAAATTTAATACTTAATGGTCTTAAAAAGGTCTTAAATTTGACATTAAGATATCTGCAGAAACCCTGGTTACAGATGCGTAAGAAATAGGACAAAATTATCATTTGTACCTCAGGCAATTTAGTTTTTAAGTTCCTTCTCTCTCAGTAGCAGTTGTTGGTCAATAAACTGGATATTTATTTAGAGTAGGAATACCATGGTACTTTAGGTTTTTAAATGTTTTATTTATATAAATGCCAAATGTGAAATTTTTTAATGTCTCTGTGAGTGTGCGCTTCAAATCAAATTTCCCTACGTGGACAAATAAAGTTAACTAACCAGTTTTGCTGAACTTTATGAAACGCAGTGTTACGTAACAGACGCACCGCGCTACGCACATAAGGATAAGGATGAATCGTCAGTCTTTATAACTTTATTGTCTGGAAGGGGTCAGTACAGATTTACTTGTTTGAACTACAAGTTCTGTCGTTTGGTGGCTGCTGTGTGTATGTATTGATTTTGTTTAGAACTGAGTCCTTTAGTTATTATGGAAACAACCTTAAAGGAGATTGGTGTCATGCCAATCTTTAAACATGCGCAGTAGTTGGAGAAACCTGCCAATTACGTGTTTAATTGTAATTAGGCCTTAATCATGGTCACATCAGATTTTGTTGAAGCGCAGCAAATATGGCCACCAGATCAACAGATTTTCCTTGAAAAAAGTGAGACATTGGTGTAGTTTTTTTGGAGTTCTGCTTCTGCAGTTTTTTTTTGTTGTCTCCTTATCTTCATTTGCATATTGCAAATTTGTGTAATTAGTGTAAACATGGCCCTAGCAAGCATACTTAGTGAATTGTTGAAATGAAAACATTAAGTTTGCACATTGTCTTCAAGTGTTCAAATCTTTTGTTCTACAGAATCCGAGTAAAGAGTGTGAACCTTATCGAACAAGTGACAGGAAGCCCATTGCTCCTTGCGGCGCCATTGCTAACAGTCTCTTCAACGGTAAGACTAAAGGCTCATAATACTACTAGCCTTAATGATAATTAGCGCCTAATATGCTTTTGTATATTATAAAGGCATGCTGCTGCTTTAAATGCTTGATTCTAATTGGCTGTCCATAGTTTAATTGTTCATTAGACGAATCAAGTAATCTCTTTCCTCTGTGCTAAACCAATATTGTTATTTTTATAGTTGTATTTCTTTGTATGAATTAGAGATGCACCAAAACCATTTTTTTAAAGCGAGTACAGATACTTTTTTTCTTGTACTCGCTGATATCGATACCTTTTTTGGGATGTGGCAGTTTTCGAAGTAATGACTTTGTGAGACCAATTCTGATCAAAATGATTCTCCAATACAGATCAAATCTGTAACTGCTTAACACAAGTTTTTTTTTCGGCTTAGTCCCTTTATTAATCAGAGGTTGCCTCAATCAAGTGGTTTCGGCTCGATTGAAATGAACCCTGGAGGAGATTGATTGTAGTGAGAAAGCAAAACGATTCAATGAACTAACGAATCAGGCTGTATCACAGTGTATTATGGATATGTAATAACCATATATAAGGCTAAATGAAGAGAGAATTATGAGTAGGTTGGGATGTCATTCTTATCAGTAAACGTGGCTTCATGTCGAATACGAAAGTGAAAACATGCTGAAATATTAATGAGTGCTCTTTATCTGTTAGGAAAATTGACCAAAATTGAGTTTTCAATATTTTAGTCTTCTAATATTTTGTATTAGGCCTATTGTTTTGTTCATTTCTGCACTGACACCTCGAAGAAAGATCAACATTGATGTGCTTCATGATCTGACTGCAGTCTAGCTTCATCTGTTATTTTGCGCTTTTATATTTATATTTGGTGATGATGTCTGTATTCAAAATTAATGAGCAACTTTTCGCTTATAATGTCTCATTGCTCATCATCATAAATTAAAATAATGACATATGACAGCTAGGCATGGGACGATAACGATTTTCAAGGTATAGCACGGTTTGGAAAAGTCAAGGTTTTAAAACGTCAACATTTTCTGTTGTACCATTCCTAAGGTGTGTACGAATTTTTTATTTACTTTTTTTTTGTTTGTTTTTAGGACAACAGTATCTCCAGCAGAAAAGATTTCCAAAGATGTTTTAAATTGTAAAGAAATCTGTGTTTTTGAAAGTAATGAAGACTGCGGAAGTCAATAAATTATTTGAATTATTTAGCCTGACATGTTTACTGCTCCAAAATATTGTAAATGTTTCTTAAAATAAAATTATATTGTGTTCAAAATGGGAAAAGAGTTTTTGTTTTTTACCCAGACATTTAAAAAGAATATATTTTAGAGCAGTAATCACAAAACCATCAAAGCCTGATATTTTTATCCAAGATTATCTAACCGTCAGAAACTAACTGGAGTGAGCGGAATCCGTGTGACTCTGAAAAATAAACTGTGAAACTCAAACCAATGTAAGGAGAGTTTACTTGCATGTGACTTGTTTGAACTATTTTGGTCTGTTTAGAAACTTTGCCGTGTGAAAGCGAATCACACCAAGAACAAAAATAAACATTGTAACAATTGTAATCCCTGTTTCGGAACAAAACAATCGACCTACAGGTGTTAAAGCACCCTTAAACCAAAACCTTATTGGCAGGTGCTTGTGTAGCACTTTCACACTGAAAAAGTCTCTATGACCACTTTTATAAATAATTAATTAGCTTTTTGAAGCTTACAATTTTCCATTAAAAAGCAGTTGCTTTAATGTCTGTTTTAGGAATACGATATGCTAACCATCTTATCCTACTGTACATCTAATACGTTTTTAACCTTTTCTGTCAAAATACAGATTCTGTAAACATTTGTCAATTAAATTGACTTAAAACATACTTTCAAAGTTCTTTAGTATTTTTCTTCTTTTATTTAAAAATAATATAGCAAATATTGTGTAAAAGGTGTATAAAACACATAAAAATACTTCTGCTGCTTGTTCAAACTGCTTAAAATGAGTTGAGTCAACACAATTCTTAAGTTTCTTTGGGGGACAACTTAATTGTTTTATCTTCAGTCCACTTAAACTTGTAAAAACCATTAAGTTAATTTAATCGATTTGTGTTGGGAGAACATGAAGGAATTGCGTGGAAGCCAACATTTTTATATGCTAACAATTGCGTGTTCAATTGGCGGCAGTTGCTTTTGCAGTTGTGTGTACTTTTGCATGCTGTTTAAATGAAGAATTAGCACACGTTTATTGAGAATTTGAAGGTCTGTTATGCTGCTCATTGTAAAAGTATATAAATAAACCATGTAATGTCTGTCAGAAGCTTAGATCAGTAGACTCTATAAACAAAGCTAATGCTAACATACTCTAGCGGCTGCGTATGAGCCTCAAAATAAATATTTCCTGCTTACTCAGGCCTTAAGTCTTTTTGTGTGCTCTGTGTGATTCCTTCATGTTTGTAGATACACTGGAGCTGTTTTATATCCATCCAAATGGAAGCAAAATCGGCATTCATCTGGTGAAGACAGGCATTGCGTGGTGGACTGACAAACACGTGAAGTTCAGAAACCCAGGAGGAAGCAACAACAACCTCTCCGTTGTTTTCCAAGGTACAAATCAGAAGTCTACTCGATCATTCAGATGTGTTTAGCAAGTAAAGGTCTTTCAGCTCATGTTTCACATTTCCTTTTGATTAGATTTCTTTCAGATTTCAAGTAAAGATGTGTTATTTTTGTGTTTTTAGTAATATTTTAGTATTTAAAACTAAGGTGCAAAAGGCGGAGCAAGATTTTTTTAATACGAAAGTGGGTTAAGTGAAAGTGGGTCTGTGAAGGAGAAACTAGCAGAAGCTTCCAGGAGAGCTGGATGTCCGAAACACACAAATACCTGGGTCGAGCTTGGACAGAAGCAGGTATCCATGAGATTTTCACCATTCTAGGGGCTCATCTGTTAGTGATTTAAATGACGCCGGTGTGTCTTATTTATTATTGATTTGCCATTACAGGAAACGTAGCGGCTGGTTAAACTGCAGTCAAAGCATTAAACTGCTGCAGTGGAATGCTGTGTTCACACCAGATGCGGAACGCGCGAATAAATTGCGCTATTCGTACGTTAATAGATGCGTGAACATTTTGCGTTTACTCGTTTCATTCCACGTCAAATCCGCTTTATTCGCGTGTCAGATTCACTTCACAATAGATGCAGATTCATGTTATGGCAGGGCTTATGTCTGCCCTGTGACTCTAGCTTCGATGCTAAATGGCTAACGTGGATTTTATTGAGAAAGTAGCTGTGCTTTATGTGCTTTATGAAAGCTGAAAAACCGCGTATATTCATTCGGCGGCATTTCTGAGTCCACTAGATCCTTTCAGAGGTGTTCATCAACTCCTCCAGATACTATACCTGGATGATGGAGGCTTTCAGCTGTGCTTTTAGACTGAGCCGAGCCTAGTTTAATGAACTGTCAACAAGTGGATTTCTTCTCGAGACACCAACAAAAGGTGCTACGTCATAATCACGTCCCATACAAGAGAAAGCTCCTGATTGGTTAACGCGGCGCAAATGTCCGCTAAAGTTCAGGTTTTTCAACGTGAGCCATTCGTGCGTCAGACATGCAAAACGCTCAACTTACGTCGCTTCATTCACCTGAATCGAGCCGCAGGATGTCTATTTGTGTCTTTGCATTTACCTAACATGTACATGTATGACTGGTGTGAACCATAGACTGTAAAAGATATGGACGTAGTATCTGGGACATCAGCCTTAGGTTTCTGAAAAGCGCAAATGAAGCTGCAAGTAGGCGTGGCCAACCATCATCATTTTGTTCAGGACATCATTTTGCACCAAATTTAATTTTTTTTCCCAAGTGTGCCACACGCCTGCTTTTGAGTGAAGGTCTCGGCCGTTAGATCGCCCCCTGGGGGCTGGCTACAGTACAAGTCATAAAGCCCGCCTCCTCCGTGTTAATGGAGACATGAGACCAAATAAAAAAATTAATTACACTTGCAATAAAATGTTCTGAAAGATGGTTCTGGTCAGTTAAGGCTCTGGTTATCAGCTGATATAGGTGCAGACCTTCATTTTTGTAAAGAGTATGTTTTGAGCAGTAATTTAATGCTGGGCGTGTCATCGTGATTGACAGCTGTGATTGACAGTTTCTCAAAGCAGACGTCGGAGTTTCGGCAGGAGACTGAAGTGTTATTATTCGATTTCTGTGTTATTTTACCATGATAAAATAAGTTGCTCAGCAGTAAAGTATAGTTTCTGGCATACAGGATCTGGTGGAACATTGTATATTTGGTAAGGTCAGGGCTTTAGTTTGCTGACACACGCTTAACCACCCAGATAGCAAAATACACTCTTGCCTGCCGGAGACTTACCTCTCGGCCTGACTCCTTCTGCTGTACCTACTCGCACACATTCTGGCGGGCCGATCCGGCTCGGATGCGACATCGTCGGCTTGTTAGCGGCCGTTAGCGAGTCGACGCTGCCGCATGCAAGCCGGATCGGCCCGCAAGTAATGTGCGCTGTGGCCTGGAGCTGGCGCGATTTAATCTCCGTTTTATAAAACCTCACCTTTGTTAACGTTATTACAACCATTTGTGTTGATAAAACAGCAAACGCAGGCTACTATGTAAACGCAAAGTGTACATTAGCGAGCCTTTGTTATAGTGCAGACGCCGGCGGTTAAGTAAGAAGTTTGGGGGGCGTGGTTGATTTGATGTACAAACGTTTCGTTGGAAGTTCGATTCCGCAGCTCCTCCTCTGGCTCCATCAGACATTCCTTCTGCGCATGCCCAGGCTCCAATTTCAGCAGTCTTTTGCGACAATTTGTGCCCGTCACGAGGCGTGTTTTCCTTCACAGCGTTTAATGGAAAATGGCGCTGTCACGACATCCATATTTTATACAGTCATTGATTTTTCCTCTAAAAATGTAGGTAAACTAGTCAATTAAAGAAAAGATGTTTCATATATCAGGCTGACAGACTTCTAATACACTAAAGAAATGACACTGCGGCAGACAAACAACATGACTGTAACATTATTTTTCCATCTAAAGATGTGAATTATACTTATGTACAAAACTGGAATCACTTTAAACATTTGTAAATAAAGCAATTCAGTTTCCATACATTTCCTAATAATAGATAATAAATCTACACATCAACACATCTCTTTTTTTACCCTCAGTAAATATTCTTGTTTTTTCCTCACAGACACCAGCAAACCTGTAAACTGGCGTAAGGCTGTCTACGAGCTGGACCCGACCGATCCTGAAAACAACGGTTTTGTTAACGAGGACTTGATCGTGTGGATGAGAACCGCTGCTCTTCCCACATTCAGGAAACTGTACCGCATCATTCAGAAGAAGAAGGACACCATGACCCCAACACTCCCGCCGGGAAACTACAGCCTGGAGGTCGCCTACAGTATCCTTCACCAAACCCACACAAAGCCTTGTTCACACCAAGAATGAAAACTATTAAGATGGTAATAATAATGCCTACAGTGGGGGAAATAAGTATTAAAGATGTCTGGGGTTTTTTTTCACAGAAATAATATTTCTAAAGGGGCTGTTGACATGGAATTGAACCAAATTTTGGTAAGAACACAAACATAAAACTTATAAAAATCTGAAAAATTAGTATAATAACAATGGAATGACACCAGGAGAAAGTGCTGAACTACTGAAACGTATTTAATACTTCATATAAAAGGCTTGTTTTGGTGATGGCAGCTAAAGGGGAAGTGAAGCAGTCAGTCAAGTTTACATATATTTAACCATACTATTTGTATATAACCAACTCGATTAATGTAAGCTTTTTCAAAAAAAGGGCGTGTTTTACTATAGCTTTTAGACCTAGGGTGCCACCATCTTGCAATATTGCTGTGTCTGACGTCATGGGGTTGGTTTTGTTCCCTCAGCTGAACAGATACAGTAGAAGTAATGGACTGAACACGGAGACTGGACAGCCTAATTTAACCCAGTGCTTTACTTTAGGTGTTTTTTTTCACAGACTTCAACAGAGTGTAAAAATCTTGATAGTTCTAGACAGTCTCGTCTACCAAATCTGATCTTTAATTTGTATTTTCTAGTCAGGTGATTGGCTGAGCCATTCGAGCAGCTTTATTTTCTTTCTCTGAAATTAGTTGTCGAACCTGGTTTCATCTTTATCCAGATGTTGGAGTGAAGCATCTAATGTTAATTTACAATGTGGAAGGGCAGAGGGTTACTGAAGAACTACTGAGAGATTTCTACACCTCCCTTTCTTCACGTGTTCACTATTTTTTTACTGCGTCATTGCATTTAATTACATTTTTAAACTAATTAGATTTGTTTTCTTTGCATATATTGATTTCCTGGGTTGTTACCAACCTCTGCTGAACATTTCAAGTCAAAAGCTCCTTTATAAATATGTTTTCTGAGAAAATGGTGACGTGTTAATTACTTTTCCCCCCACTGTTTATTAGCCTCCACACTTGCACACAATTTTACAGTTTTGTTTTTGCTGCTTTTCAAAGCACAATAGAAAAAATCTGGCTTTTTTCTGTTAGCTATAAAAAGTTTTCAGTTAGGCCTGTCGCAAAGTGCCCCATTATGCAGTATAAAAGGTAATAGTTGGGTTTTGGGAGTCTCTAACAACAGGTTTGTATTGATGAAAGGTCAAAATTCAACCAATCAGAGCTAACCAGAACAAACTAGCGTTGAACTATTTTAAACTTTGGACGCAACGCATGTGCAAGCTTGTCAGAGGTGTTGTGCTGCATGTGTGTTTGGACAATGTCCCCACAAACCCCCTAAAGATCTATTGGAGAATGACCTGTGTAGGCGTGGCCTGAATGCACAATGCCAGAGGTACAGTTCAAATGCAGGAGTTGGTTGCGTCAATCTGGCAACCTGCGCTTGCGTGTGTTTTGAACCACGCGTGCAATACCTAGTTCAACCACTGGATGTCAAACTTACATACTGCACCTTTAATCGCCATTTTGGAGAATTTGATGTTTCCTCATTCAAACAGAATGCTTAAACATACTGCCCGAAGGCGTTTTAAAGATGGCCGCCGAGTGAAATGACTTTCCCTAAAGCACAGGTGTCAAACTCAGCTCCTGGAGGGCCGCAGCTCTGCACAGTTTAGCTCCAACCCTAATTAAACACACCTGCTCAAACTAATTGAGTCCTTCAGGCTTGTTTAAAACCTACAGATAAGTGTGTTGAAGCAGGATTGGAACTAAATTGTGCAGGGCTAAAACCCTTCAGGAACTGAGTTTGGACACCCCTGCCTTAAAGGGACTTTAGTTTTACTTTCACTTTTCAAACTCGTGAGAGAAAGAGAAAATACTTCTTTAAAACATTGAGTTGTGACTTCATCATGACTTTCAGGTGTCTTCCAAACAGAGGCGAATGTTTACTATACTGCTGTATGTTTCTTTAACGAAGTGACCTTAGATTACCCCGTGCGCAGCTTCGATGGCCGCAAGCGCGTGATCCTCAGCACCATCTCCTGGATGGGAGGCAAGAACCCGTTCCTGGGGATTGCCTACATCACAGTGGGCTCAGTATGCTTCTTCCTGGGGGTCGTTCTGCTGATCATCCACCACAAATACGGCAACCGCAACAACAATGCTGACATTCCCAATTAAAGGCGCATCTATGTGTGTGTGTGTGTGTGTGTGTGTGAGGAGTCCAGCATGGTGGAAACACACTGGTCAACACAGCCACTGCTTACTGAGTTATTGTGTATGCACTGGCCGTTTTGAATTATACTTTTGTTTTCCTAGCACACCAAAGCTTTATAATGTAAATAAGAGAAGGTTCTTTAGTGTGAGGGACTTGATTTTTCCACATGAAGTATTTTGGGGGTGAGGATAGTATATGAGCAGAGTTACTGACTGATGTGTTTTCATATAATAGCACTGAATCTGTGCGAATCCCACAGAAAAAAAACACACCAATGTTTTCACCCAAATCAAAGTAAAGTAGATTACCATTCTGAGAATTTAGAATATTTTAATGTTGTTTTTTCAAGCTTTCATTTATCTGATCCCAAGTACAGCAAAAATAGTATAATTCTGAAGTATTTTACCTATTTAAAATAAACTCTTTCTACTTGAATATATTTTAATATGCCGTTTATTTATTTGATTTCTAAGCTGTATTTTTAGCATCATTACTCCAGTCCAGTCATGTGAAATAACTGTTTATTATATTTTTCAGCTTTCTTTGATGAATAGAAAGTTCATAAGAATGGCGATTATCTGAAATAGAAATCATTTGTGACATTTTAAACATCTTTATCATTGTTTTTGGTCAATGTAAAGCATAATCGATCAATAAAGGTATTCATGTCTATCATTTCTCCACAAAAAAAAAAAAGATACCGACTCTTACAGACGCTATCGAATGCTGTAGTGTTTCATGTTGCAGAATCTGTTTTATTTCAGATAAATCTCAGGATGTTTTTTTTCCCTATAAAAGAATCCTGAAAAAAAATGACTGAATAATTCTAATCTTTATTATGATGAATGATAATAATAAATGTGTCTTGTTTAGCAAATCATCATTTTAGGATGAATTCTGAAGCATGCATAATGATGTTAAAAATATTCAGGGTTTTTATTTTTTACATTTAATAACATTCGTTTTTTAAATAGTAAAAAGTCATCAATATTTTTACTTTTGGTGCATTTTGGATTAAATTAATGCATGTTTGGTGAGCAGAAGAGACTTAAAAAAACAAGAAATCTTACTGCTCTAAAACATACATACACACTATATATATATATATATATATTAGGGCTGCACAATATATCATTTCAGCATTGATATCGCAATGTGCGCATCCGCAATAGTCACTTCGCAAAGACATGCAATGTCCAGTCTGATTTATAATTGACCAGGAGCTACAGAATTGTATTTAATCACTGTATTTCTATGGAAGTTATATGATTTATGCAACAAAAAAAAACATTTCTTACTTGTTTTCAGTCCAAATATCCACATATCCACAACAAGATTATTTCACTTACACCATGCCCTGGCTGATAATTCCTTTAAAACAAGCAAAAAACTTTTAATTTTCACTTATTTCTTCTGACGGTGAAAACTAAACAATATGTTTACTTGGTCTGAGACTTTTTTTTTAGATTTAGGCCATATCCTACCCCTTAGCCCTTCCCCTTACTGCTACACCTCGTTTAACACGTTCACGTGAAGGGGTAGGGGTGTCCCAATTCTCTTAAGCTTGAAGGCTAGAGCTAAGGGGAAGGGCTAAATAGCCCTTAAAACTGAAATTTTTCAGGACCACACTCAAAACCAAATTTCGCTATTTATAATCCTTAATAATAACTCCTGTATGGCAGTCCCAAAACATACTTTCACATCTGACACTCGATACCCTGTCAGTAATGTCTAGTGGCTGGGAATGACCTTTTTACAGACTCTGGTATAATGTTAATGTTGTTTTCATGTGTTTAGATGAATATAGTAAACGCACAGTACAGTTACGATCTTATTGTCACAATTTATTGTTGTGATAACATGATATCGCTGACTTTGGTGATGTCCTGAAGATAAATACCAAAAAATAAAGCAACTGGAATAACTACAGCAGGTGCGACCATCGATCTCATATGAAGCAAGAGATCACAATGACATATGATGACGTGTGCAGGTGCTGATTCTTAGGGGTAAATTTTGAAGCCCTTCCCCTTCACACTTGGTTTCGAAGGGGAAGGAGTACAAAAATAGAATTGGGATTGGGCCTTAGACTAAAAACAAGACAAAACTAAGATTTTTTTTTTTTTGCATTTTGATTATTTCATTTCTGTACCCAAATATTGTCAAGTAGAGCTACTCAAACCGTCTTCTGAATCTGTATTCATATCGCATATTTTCCCTTAAGTATATTTCGCCTAATCATTCAAATAATGCTTTACTTTTTACAGTGTGTGTAATTACTATATTACTATATTAATGCAGTGGTGTGTTTGAGATCTGCATCAACTACATGCAAGTAATTTCAATCAGACAATAAATTCTAGAATGGTGTAATGTTTATTTATTCATTTGCTCATTTATTATTTTTCCTTCATATCCTGGTGAACATTGCTTTCTTAATGGATATCTAGGGAGTACTGCTTAATTGTCATGAATGTATTGGTCTCTAGATGCCAAAAAAAAAAGAATATTATATATATATATATAAAATATTACTAGTTTTGTGGGATTTGACAGATTTGGCTGTTAATGCTGAAGGCATTGAAGAATCTTGGATGTTAATCAGATTTTTTTTTATAAGAAAGCATTATTTCTGACAGTGTGACTCGTGTATCGTTTGAAATGCGTTATTGTGAGCGCATTGATATGCTTAAAGCTGAAGTGTACATTTTTATTTTAGTTTCTCTTTGAAAAGCTTGTTCTGTGCAGTGTATATTTAAAAGATATATGTGTGTGTGTGTGTTTGTTTGACTGCTAAGAAACGCTTCATCCGGCTCAGTTCTGTCTATCTGTATGTCTGTTGTCGGGCCAAAGTCATCTGTGTGATAATAAACAACAAACGCATGAGTACAGACACTGTGATCTGCTGATTTAATATATACACCTTCTTTATCACCACAACTTACAGAAATGTAAACCACTTACTTCCCCAGCTGCTTCCCTTGTTGCACACTTGAGTTTCATAAATCATGTAAATTTTGATTTCATGAGGACTAAAGAGAGAACTTTGGTTTTGGTTTGGTTTTCTTTCAACTTCATAGAAATTGTATTTTTATTGTTTTTGTCACTGACCTTTTATTATGCATCGGCGATCATAAAATCGCTGAATTAAACACTCAATGAGCTAAAACTTTGTGAAGCTTTTCGATTAATCTTTCAAACCGGTTGTCAGACGTGTGCTGTCTGGTCTGTAGTTTTATTATGCTTTTACAGCTAAGTCATTTAGTTCAGTTCAAATGTACCAGAGTTCCTTTGGGCAGGTGTGAAAGCGCCAACCATACTTGGCTATGCACCATAATTGAATCAAACAAGCTTATGAAGACCTGCACGGAGAGGTGGTCTCAATACGGTTTCAAATGAACCCTGGACCAGCCCAAATGCAAAAAGTACTGAGCTTTTTTTGGATTAAACCAGCTGCCGTATTCAGTTGTGACGTGCATTCTGGGATGAGAGTTTTTTTTTTTTGACACTTTACCACAATTATGGTAAGTCACTGACAAACTTGGATTTGTGAGCAGGTCTATACTTGACTTTGTCCTCTTTGTCTACTTAAGTACACTTACCGGCCACTTTATAAGGTACATCTTATTAGGTTTACCTATCCAACTGCTCATTAACCTAAATTTCTAATTAGCTAATCACATGGCAGCAACTCAACGCATTTAGGCAGTTCAAACCGAAGAGCATCTCTGAATGCACAACACGTCCAACCTTGAGGCAGATGGGCTACAGCAGCAGAAGTCCACACCGGCTGCCACTCCTGTCAGCTAAGAACAGGAAACTGAGGTTACAATTCACACAGGCTCACCAAAATTGGACAATAAAAGATTGGAGAAACATTGCCTGGTCTGATGAGTCTCGATTTCAGCTGCGACATTTGGATGGTCGGGTCAGAATTTGCCGTCAACAACATGAAAGCATGGATCCATCCTGCCTTGTATCAACGGTTCAGGTTGGTGGTGGTGGTGTAATGGTGTGTGGGTGATATTTTCTTGGCACACTTTGGGCTCATTAGTACCAATTGAGCATCATGTCAATGCTACAGTCTACCTGAGTATTGTGACCATGTCCATTTCTTTATGACCACAGTGTACCCATCTTCTGATGTCCACTTCCAGCAAGATAACACCATGGCATAAAGTGTGAATCATTTCAGACTGGTTTCTTGAACATGACAATGAGTTCACTGTACTCAAATGGCCTCCACAGTCCCCAGAGCTCAATCCAATAGAGCACTTTTGGGATGGGGTGGAACTGGAGATTCGCATCATGGATGTGCAGCCGACAATGCCACAAAGAATTAAGGCAGTTCTGAAGGCAAAAGGGGGTCCAACCCGGTACTAGTAAGTTGTACCTAATAAAGTGGCCAGTGAACGTATGTTGCGCATGCATGTCAGTTTCCCTTGTGTTAATTCTGACCAATCAAAATGCAGTTCAGGGAATTTGTATCTAGCCATAGAATTTGTAACTGCTTTTTGGTTCAATTCAACTGGCTTGGAGCAGAGCAGTCGGTCTGGTGTGAATCTGAACCAAAATGGCTAAAAAACATTACTATTTATTATTTTTAACCTTGGTCCAAACCAATGAAAAAGGTGTGAAAGCATTGTTTTTTTCTTTCGTATATCCCTCTGGAAGAGTCTTGATTTTGAACGGTCCTTTAAACCCACTTATATTACTTTTTCATATTTCTAAAGTGCGTTTTTAATGTTTTTCCAACTGATGATACCAAAAAATGCATTTATTATTTAGTCCATTTTTAATTTTCATGTGTGGATTGTGTGATAATGCACTTCCAAATTCCGAAAACTGAATATTAAGTAGGGGGCGGGGTTTTAGGCTGCATCTAAAATCACCTACTAGGCTACTCAAGTATGTACTACATTTGAATTTACTACATGACTGTTAGAAAAGTGCACTCTGTATGAGTGTGAGTATAAATGGAATTCAGAGTCCACATTTGCCATGATCACGTGACCTACCCGTGTCGCTCGCTTCACTCCCATTCATGAATCCTCTATACTTGCCCCACTTCATACGGATTCTGGAGTGATCTTAGAGAATGGCTGGTATTAAAAATGTCAAACATCCCTGTTTTTAACACCCACTGTGTTCTCTTTTATGTTGATGGATTAGATAAGTCAATATCAGACATTGTAAATATTGTTTTCCTACTGGCAAAATATCACATACACTGCTGTAAGTGGAAAGACTGTCCCCCATGCTTTGAACATTTCCAAAACGAACTTAAACTCTACTACTCCTTACTAAAATTACTTAAAAATTGTCATGGCCAAAAATGATCATCGGACATTCATAAGTTTCTTGTGTTTTGAGCTTTATTTATTTATTTTTATTGACTTAACTGTAATATGACCCCCCTATGTTTAATGCTAAACGTTTTGTAATTGATATGTTTCTATGTTGTTACCACTACGAGATTTGGTATTCTGTGTTCATTAATAAAAAATTAAAATAAAAAAACACTGAAGAGTAAAAAAAATTAAATAAAATAAATAAATAAATTCATGAATCCTCTAGCGTACTTCTCGTGTACTGTTTTTCGAATACTATGAATTCAGACATACTACTCGACAGACATCATTTTAGCGTACTATATAGTATGGAAGTATGCGATTTCGGATGCAGCCTTATTTTTAAACCCCTCTCATCTTTCACTAACAGCAAACTAACAGTTAAAGTGGCGTGGCTAAGCATATTTCTCCTAATCTGTCAAACTGTCTTTACAAGAGAAGGACTGCCATTTCAGCTTAGAAGCAAATGCTCAGATTTTGATAAAAAAAAATACCAAAAATAAATATTTTTAGCTCGAGGTAATGTTGGTTTTATGTTCACACATTCGTTCGTTCTTTAACAGTGACAACTTGTGACACTACTTTAATTCAGTCTGAAATCACATGTAAGAGTGACTTCAAAACAACATTAGCACCAGTGGTGTAGTCAGGGCTATACGCACGTATACTCAGTATGCTTACTTTTTTCCATGAGCTGTTTGGGTATTACGACTTCTAAGGATCAATAATTGCGTATACCCTCGGTATACTCACTTGTTTTTCTGATTAGACTTCCCTAATTTACGTGTATTCGCGTCCCCTTTAACTGTATACCAAATGGTTTTTTTTTTACTTGCATCTTATTTGTTGCGATCAGTGCATTTTTGTTTAATTTCCTCCATTTCCCGCCCCCTGATGACCGCAGCAGCTGGGAGAACATTTCGGGAGTTTTTCGATAACGACGACAAGTCAACTAAATAATGTCTCGCTAAAACACTGAGGTAAAATTATGTTTAAAAAGCATGGGCATCGCTTTAGCTCCCTATATTTCTATTCAGTGCCTCGAAATGTTCAGCGATCTCCTCATGAACTGTACACTACTAAATGATCACCTCAGTCCCGCTAAACTAGCGGGGTTAAGTTGGTTTTGTTTTCGATATGAAAACGGTGGCAGACTTCCGCTCCTCCGTTTTCAACTCGTTTTTCGTTTAATCAGAGCGAGAGCAGAAGGTGTGTTTATCTATAGATTGTTATAATATCTGCATATTTGCAGTTCTTTGCTATAGAAACACTTGTATCACCAATCGGGTTTCCCCATCTACTGTTTCCTCGGTGCTCCCCTCATCATCACAGCTGTTCCTCCAACAAAAATGCAACTCTTAACGAACATTTATTATCAATTAACTATGATTATAAAACACATTACAGTGCATGTGGCATTATATATCAGACATTCATGCACAGGATTAAACAGTGACAGAAGCACTCAGTGAATGGCCTCATTTTAACTGCATATCAGAGTGAGATCAGAGGGAAATATTGTGTTGTATCTTTGTTAAAAATTATTTACTATTATGACT
>CAIGQZ010001535.1:2497668-2511957 GCA_903798205.1 Danio tinwini | reverse complement strand
CATTTTATTAGATTTTACTTGACTTTTAGAGTCATTATTATTATTTTATGTTTCATTATTACGTTTTTTGCATTCATCCTTGTCTTTTTTTGCTGCACATTTTATGTCTGTAAAGTGCCTCGAGGTGCTACTTTTAAAGGCGCTATATAAAAATAAAGTTTATTATTATTAAAATGATTTCCATGTTTGTAATTAAAGAATACTTTTTAAAAATTATATTATTAAAGAGAATGTCTGAATGTGCGAATATAAAACCAACTTTACCTCTATTTGATTTCAGACCGAACAGTCAAATTAGCGTAAACAATATATAGAGACTGCTAAAATGAACGAATGTGCGAATATAAAACCCACTTTACCCCAATCTCTGATTATTGTAAGTTAACATTATATTGAAACATCTCTTTATATTTTCCAAAACAGCTATACACAGAATTATGGGATCAGGAAAAATTATGTTTAACTTTTTAAAAATTTTATACATTAAATGAAATGAATAAAAAGACCAATTGAAAAATTTAAGTTTCTATAGGTATGAGTAACATGAGTTTTTTCCCTTAGGCCTTATAACATTCCTTCCTAGTTTAAAATGACAAATATAGCTATTTTGATTTAATATATATATATTTTTTGGCACTTTTGTTTTCAGATATTACGTTTAGTCAGAATAACATGTGTTTTTATTTGTTATAATTTGAATATCTTAAATTTTATGTGTTGTCTGAAGGCTGGGACAGTGAGACACCAAGCCAACCGACAGTTGAGTTTTGTGGACGCTAGTTATTAGTTGATGGGTTGGTGCATACCAACATAAAAAAATAATAATAAAAAAAAAAAAGAGTACAAGCGTGTCTGAAAACAGCACTTTTTTGTTACTTTATGCAGTTAATAAAATAAATATATACTATAAATATATTCTATATATAGACCCCAACAGAAATGTGTCAGGGGATGCCAAAAATTTACGAATGCGACTGCTTTCTGTTGGGAGTTGGTGGTGTTGTCAGAGATCCGAGAGAAGAGTTTTTTTTTTTTTGTTTATTTTAGCATTATGATTTTACGGTTCCTTTTTGTGCAGTTTTTTAGTTCTGAGAGGAACTCTTGCTAACATGACATTCAAATAGTTAGAATAATTAAAACAAAAAAATGTATACTAACAGCTAGAAACCGTACAATCTGCAAACTCTTAACAGGAGGCAGCCGGGCTCATCACTTTGAGGTCTTTGTTGTGGTCTTAGCTACTTGCAGTGTGTTTCTGTATTTCATGCGTGGTGAGAATTTGCACGTTCATGTGTTAACGTAGATGTTTTCTCAATTTGTTAGTGTTTTTTATTTTTTATTTGTGTGTTTTCTTAACGTCAAGTGTGTTTGAACTTTAGTAAATAAATAAATAAATAGGTATAAAACTGCAGTAGATAACAATTTTTATTTTAAATTTAGAAGAAATTTCGGTAGAGATGGATAACTGACAGCATTTATATTTGGAGGATGATAGACAATACAGTTGCAGTCAGTATTATTAGCCCCCCTTTAAATTTTTTTCTTTTTTAAATATTTCCCAAATGATGTTTAACAGAGCAAGGAAATTTTCACAGTATGTCTGATAATATTTTTTCTTCTGGAAAAAGTCTTATTTGTTTTATTTCGGCTAGAATAAAAGCAGTTTTTAATTTTTTAAATACATTTTAAGCTCAAAATTATTAGCCACTTTAAACTATATATTTTTCAGATAGTCTGCAGAACAAACCATCGTTATACAATAACATGCCTAATTACCCTAACCTACCTAATTAACCTAGTTAACCCTTTAAATGTTACTTTAAGCTGTATAGATGTGTCTTGATAAATATCTAGTCAAATATTAATTACTATCATCATGGCAAAGATAAAATAAATCAGTTATTAGAGATGAGTTATTAAAACTATTATGATTAGAAATGTTAAAAAAATCTTCTCCGTTAAACAGAAATTGGGTGAAAAATAAACAGGGGGGCTAATAATTCAGGGGGGCTAATAATTCTGACTTTAACTGTAGGTCTAACTTTTTAGCAGTAAGTTAAACCAGAAAAAAGTGAAATAAAGTGATAATTAATAAATAACTAATAATTAGAATATTAATTTAAATTTATTTAGCAGGAAGCAAGTAGGAAATAAATAAAATGTATCAGCTTGAAGTTATGACCTATATTTGTTATCTGATTGATAACTAAATGATATATGTTTTTATCTATGTTTATCTTGCAATGAGATAGCCACATAGTTGCTGATGTGGCAATAAATAAACAAACAAACAAACTGATAACTACAATATTAGAAGTTTGTATTTATCATCTGATATCAATATGGCTGTTGATATATCCTGCATGACTAGAAGAAATGTTATCAGACCTGTGAAAGATGTCTTTGCGTGTACTGTGTAAATGCAGACATCAGATAAGAGTCTCTTTTAAAAGATATTGTAAGCCGGTCGTCCAAAAAAACGTGGATACAGTCACAGAATCAGAATTAACAACCAAGATCTGCAGTCAGCCAAATATCCAGAGAAACCGAGCATTTTCAAATGCCTTTATTCCATAACTGTATAACCATGAATGATATTCATATTTATTTTTAATGAAATGCGTTAAAATGTGTTTTTCAGATGCTGCAGCAGGTCTCCAGGCGGACCATATCCAGTAGTGCACGCAGACAGCTGGAGAACAAAGTCCCTAACAAGCAGAAGTTGTTTCAGGTTAGTGCCCTCGACCAGTTCTGATACAATCCAACCAGACATTTAGCCAAATCCTAAATGTTCCCAGTCTGAGTTACTGCACTTTTCTGTCCTCTTTTGTTAGTCGCTAATGGTTAAAGTTAAGACTGCAATTTGTTCCCAGGTTCTGGACTGGTATTGTGGATGAGCAGATAAGTACGCAATGATTCGCTAATAAGGTTCACTTGTATTAGTAGGCTGTAATTACTAATCAATGCATGTGTTGCTGAAATAGAACAAAGCGTCCGATTAAACAAGTAGTGTAAAGCTTCACTTATTCTGTAACTGCGGTTATCACTGGCTTTGTTGCTGGCACATTCTGCTTATGGCAGTCTGCCGCTAAATTGTTGGGTGGCTGTTTTATTTTGCTCTTAAATTATAATTACAAATAAAGTGTTTTATTTCTCCTTTCCTTGAATTGACTGCCATCAATCTTGATTGTTCAGTCTGTGTTTGTGGTTTTGCCTACAGGAGTAGAATCGATCAAAGCTAGCCTTCTAGAAACTATAGTTTACAATGTTTGAGTACTTGTATTAAAGTCCTTTTTTTTTTACATCTTTTTGAAGGAACACAAATGAAAACGTGCTCATTTTACAACTCTTCTACAGTTACGCAGTTGAATTTTATTATTTTTGAATACATTCAGCTGATCTTAAGGTCTGGCAGGAGCACTTTTAGCTTAGCTTGGCATAAGCTGCGTCCCAAATAGCACACTATGCACTTATGCACTATGTTCTTATGCACTTACACACTCAACAGCGTAGTATATATATGTAGTGTTATCCCAAATCGAACACTAATGATTTTTTACTAAGCAGAAATTCACGTTTCCCTGATGACGTTTGACGGTTGCCAAATTAGTGAAATAAATGACCAAAGTACCAAATAAAACCTGCCATGAGTATAACCGCATTCACCATCGGGAGGCGCTATAATCACTCTTATAGGAGAATTTTGCTTTCACAATCCAAAATAAATCGAGTTATCCAACATGCGTGGCCGAAATCTCCGCCCCTTCCTCTATGTGAGCAAAACTGCAGTCGTTGAGTGCGTGAAGTGACCATCATAAAAAACTTCATTTTACCGGTTGAGTAAGTGCATCATCCGGGTGATTACTTTTTATTTTTAGAGTTTTCAGTGTGAACGCACTACTTACACTATTTATACTACAAAATGGTGTAGAATAGTGCATAATTATGCGATTTGGGACTCACCTATAGGTAATTGAATCGGATTAGACCATAAGCATCTTGCTCAAAAAGGACCAAAGAGATGATCATTTCAATCAAGGAACTTTAGTTGTCATACCATGGCTACAGCAGGAGCAATGATATTACGCAGTACCTAAAAATAGGCCTTAACATAAATCTGTAGCCATGGTATGACAGCAATGTTTCTTGATTATTACGCCAGAATGAAAGCATAGTTCCTATCGGCCTGGAATTGTTTTTGTCAGTCTCAGAACATTATGTAACTACGGAATAGTCATCTTTAAATAGGAAAATTATTTAAACATTTACATATTTTTTTGAGCTGTATGCTAATAGTCTAATCCAGTTGTTCTTAAAAACTGTGGTAAGCGGACCACTTGTGGTACGCAGGCTTACTTCTAGTGGTACTTGAGGTAATCGCTGAATAATTAAAGTAAAAAAACGAACAGATGTTTAACCCTTTGACGCATATGATAACACCGGTGTGATCAGTAAATTGATTTTAATAGGCTAAACCTTTTATTTTCAGTTGTCTAATGTTTATGTATTCTATCATTTAAAGCTAATCTCCTCCCCATATTTGTAACAGTTGCTGGGGGCGTATTCCGTATTTTTATATCCCAATGCTGACAGGTATGGTTTAATGACTTGCTTTTCTGACACACAAAGCCTACTCTAACACGCAGTATGCAGATCTAATTTTTAATTTAAATATGTAAATCCTAATCATATATTTAAAATATAAGTTAATTTTTAGATTTCAAAGATATACAAATAAGTCATAAATACATGCAACATCTATTTCAACATTTATCAAAACGAGTTTATATATAAATATGATGACATATTGCCTATATTTATGAGGTCCAAGGAACATTTCCAGGTTTTGATGAATAGGCTACTATTTGTTAATACTTTACAAGTACAGCAGTTTACTTTTTAAGAACAGTGCCATTTTTAATAAGCACATTTTAATTTAAACATTTATTTTTTTAACTGTAAGCACAGTGCAGTGTTAATGTTTAAACTGTTTATAATGTTTAAAGTGGCTGACAATAATAAATGTTCATAATAATAGGAATTAATCTGAATTGTGCAGTGCTGTAGCTGCTTAATTAGGCCTGCTACGCTACTGTATTTTAATACTGGTCATTATGGTGGTACTTGAAGAGTTGGTAGAGTTTTTTCTGCGGTGGTACTTGGTGAAAAAAGTTTGAGAACCACTGGTTTAATCTGATTTAATGATCAGTCCTAAGCTAAAAGTGCTTCTGCCAGAACTGGAGATCGGCCAAATGGATTCAAGAATGGTAAAACTCAACTGTTTAACTGTAGGAGTTGTAAAATAAGCCTATTAAAAAAAGGAGACTGTTCCGTTAAACTTGTGGCCCCCTCAAAGTGTGTGAGTGCTAAAACATCCAATGTTAATATGCTGTTTGTGTTTGTTTCAGGAAGACAATGACTTGCCAGTTCATTTGAAGGGGGGGCTTACAGATGGGCTCTTGTACAGGCTAACAATGGGCCTTACTGTCTTTGGTAAGCTGTTTTGCCATTCACTTGAGTTTCCTCTGTCTGTCTTTTTGTCGATCTGGAAGGTCATTTACACTGTGTTACAGTCTGTATGCTTTATATTATGTTAAAGGGGGACCCTTTTATGCCATTTTTTCAAGATGTAAAATAAGTCTCTGATATCCCTAGTGTGTATGTGAAGTTTCACCTCAAAATACCAAGCAAATAATGTTTATAACTCTGTAAAACCACCCCTTTGATCCTAATTGTGCCATTTTACTGACAGTCACTTTAAATTCTAATGAGGTTGTGCTCCCAGCCCTCTTTTAAGAATGATCTTCAGCAGGTAAAGTGTGAAAATTCGAATGGCAGACGACTGCTTCTCACTCAGGACTGTTTATTCTAATGAGGATGAGATATTCACGGATGGGCGGGGCTTTCCTCCTCTGACACATACAAAGGCAGAATGTCAATCAAAGTGTTTCTGCAGACTGTTTTATCAAGTGTGATCATAAGAATAGAATTAATACATTTTACTATTAGAGGCTGGCTACATTAACACTATTTCCACACGACTGTGTTTAAACCTTTTATAAAAGTGACTAGCATAAGAGGTTGCCTTTAAAACTCCATCTGTGTTTGATTTGTTTGAATCTCAGATTAGATTATTGGGTTCTGCTTTTTTGGTTATACATTGGTTATACTTGGTCGTATCAACATGCTTTTGGGTAATTTAACTTATTGAACTAAGTAAATCATGTTCCAACTTAATTTTAAGTTATGCGGCTGTTTTAAGTAAATTTTATATAAAATAATAATTTATTTAATATAACAAATTAATAAAAAAATTTAATATAATTGTTACGTCCTGACCAGTCTAGGGTTGGCGGGAACAATAACAAAAGTAGAAATAAATAAATAAATGAAACTTTTATAAAAACTCAATTTAGGGGTTTCACCTTCTCCTGTCCCAGCTCACAATAATCACAACCAGTTTATCAAGGAATAACAAAATTTATTATTTTAACAATAAGTATCTCAGAAGCATTTCTTCGGAAGGAAATCCAGGCCAAAATAACAAACAAAAAGACAACTAACTTGCGGGGAATAATTCTAACTTGCCTACTAAAATAAAATTACCCCAAATCAAATTACAGCAAAACTTCCCTTTCTCCCTCGCTGCCACAAACCAGTAGAAAACGTTTTTAAAGTAAATGGCGATTTCCAACCTACAGCTTCAATTTAACCAAAAATAAGATATTGTTTTAATAAGTGAAAACAAAGCACACAGGCTCAAACTAAATAAGTCAATCACACCACACTAATTCAACAAGCAATCTGGGGCAGGAGACAGGAGACGCTCGAAGCAACAGCAGCGGCAACAACGACGGTGATTTGCGACCTGCACCGAGCAGAAAGATCTGTCCTTTGTTCCTCTCCTCCGTTTATATACGCTCCCACTCGCAACACAGCTGGACCGCAATCAAGCGCAGCTCTAGAGGGAGAGAGGGAGAGAGAGAGACCTGCACATGCTTCACAGCGCGCAACACAACATCAGCTCCAGATGCATAAACAAAATACAAATCTGTGTATATATAATATATATACTTATATATATGTAAAATAAACGAACAAGTAATTATTACGTTCTGAAACGTAACATAATTTATAAATAATAATTTAATATTTAATATAATAAAGTTTAAATGACTCATCAAATTAATTTGATTCAGCTTAAAAATTTAAGGCAACCAGTATGTTTTTACAGTGTACATTTAGTTTTTTTTACCATTTAAAATGTTATATTTTTAATTATAATAAAAAATTTTGTAAATAAAATCTGTGATCTTGTATAATTTAATTGATAAAATAAAAAAAAACCGAGCAGGTGCAGTTCATGGGCTTCACTGGGGCTTTCAGTCACATGTTAAACGGGGTCCTTTAACTAATTTACAACCGATTTAAAATTAGCATATAGTGTTGCACCAGAGCACATGCTGTTCAGAGACACAATGTATCAACGTTCCTGTGTTTGTAGAAATATATGCATAATAAAATATGATTGCCAGTTGTAAAATTAGGCCAACAATGTATTAATAACTTTATTTTTAATTTATAAGGGCTGTAATGTATTGATATTTTCTTGAGAAAATAATTATACTAATAATATTCATGTCTGCTATGTATGGCAGATAAAATGCAGCGTTACATCAACAACTCATATATGTAACTCATAAAACCGTACTAAAATGTTTACAATAGTAGGTTCCTATATGTTTCTTTATTTCTAGAAATGTAATATTTTTGCTGTTTAATACCAGTTTACAATAACAGATGTCAAAACACATTCACAGCACATTAACGAATGCCAACAAACAGGTCTGTCAGAGTGTGTTAGATCAGCGTTTTACCACTGTCTGTCTATGTTACCATTGGTTGCCATTTGTTTTTACTAGACTGAACACGTTTAATTTGTTTATGTTGGATTGTGGAACGTCTGAGCAGTGTGATTTTGATATTCTAACAAACTCAGAGTTAATCTGATCAGGGACCAGCTTCACACTAATGTCTTTTTAGTCCTGAGAAATATCATTTAATTAATTAATTAAGTATTATGCGTGGCAAGTGTTGGCGCAGTGTTAAAATGAGTCAATTTCTCACAATATTTTAAATATAAGAGCCATCTTGTTTGTTGTTGTTCATCTGAGCAGTTTGAATCCGTGTTGCCAACTATTTTCAATGAAAAGACGCTAAGCTGCGTTCATTACCTCATATGTCAATTAGCATATTACTGACGTCATGTCCAGCAGTTTTTGCTTGTTTAACAGCCTATGGTCAATAAAGGGGTATTTATATTTGCACCATGCTATATTTATACATGTAAATTTAATTAAATGTACTGTTTGAATACAGATTATCAGTATATATGTATCTCCCAGACATAATAAACTCAGACAAGTTCCGAAACCTAAAATCTGCCTAAAATCTCTCTTGTTTATAAACAAGAAAAGAATAAGCAGCTAAATTAAATTAAATTACGCGCACATGAGCGAGAAATCACCATGATCAACTGTAAATATATGTAACACCATAGTTCAACGCTTTCAGAGATTGTTAAAGGTGCCCTGAAGTGCTTTCAAATTCCTTGTTTTGTTTGATGTTTGACATAATTTGACCTGAAACATGAAGACAGGCTGGGTAGCTCTTCCCCCTTATTAAACAAACAGCCATTAGCTTTTTGTTTTATCACAGTTCTGCCAGTGAGTGTGGTTGAGCTCAAGCACATCAAATGAGCAGCCAATGAGAAGCATCTTAAAGGGGGCGGGGCATCTCAGAAACTAGAGAGCATTTGATTGGTCAGAAGATTTGGTGAAAAACTGAAGTTTCAGTGATGTCGAAAGTCGATCTGTTTATGCGGGAAAGTGACTGCAAGCTTTGGATGTTTATATCGTCTAAACAACCCTTTTTTATCTTATCAATATCCTTAAAGGTCACGTGAAATTAAAATAAACCTATTTAGATTTAAAGTATTTTAGGTTTTAACCCTTTAAAGTCTAGTGCTATTTTGGGATTTCCGCCTGGATTTTGTCTACCCAAATTTAAAAGCTTCCCAAATCCACATGCAGAGGTGTAAATGCAAAAATTTGGTCTCATTTTAAAGAAAACCCTTTGAATTTTCATAAAACACTATTGAAGGTATTTAAAATAACTGTATATGTTGTCTGTGTTATAATAAACACCTAAAAAAAGAGGCGCTTTTTGTATTTTTTTTATAAACTCAAATTTGAAAGTGTACCTTTCAGGTCCTGTGTGCTCTATGTTGCTGTAAATAATTTAGCTGGTTCCTGCACATGTGTGTAATCAGAGAAAAAAAGACAAATGTCTCTACCATAATCTATGCAACAGTTATTGTATTCCAACTGATGAGAGGTGCTACACCATTTTTTATGTATTTTCCGCCTACCAAATTTTGAAAGCCTTCCATATCCAAATGCATTGCTGAAAATGAAAAATTCCAGTGTAATTGAATAGAAAACCCTTTGAATTTACATAAGAAACTGCTGAAAGTAATAAATAATATTTTAATATTTTGATATGTTTTATTATGAACCACTTCAACATTGGGCGATTTTAAATTTTTTGTTCTAAAATGCTTTTTTGAAAGGGTGTAGATGATCTATTTAGAGGTTTTAGCTTATCCAGACAGTTCTGCTTGAAACCAGCAGAGGGCAGCAAACACCAGGAAAAATAATTTTATCTCTATCTTGTGAAATGGCCAAACAGTTTCAGTTCATCTGAATACTGGGAAAATAACTTTTTGGTCATTCATAATAAATAGTACATATTTGCTTCTGCTTAGTTTTAGATGGTAATAACTATAGGAACATGAGTTTACATTACTTATTTTATCTCCTTTGCATTTTAGGCATCATAACATATTAAAATTAGTCAATCACTATAAGATATGAAAATAAACCAATGTTCAATATCCAGCTCGGGTATCCAGTATACTGTGTATTTAAGTGTAAATAACTTTTGTACAGTAAAATAAAAACGGAAGTGATGCATATGTGCATAAAATATAGCTTCTACACTCTCAAACGGAGCCACTTCCGGGGTGTTGCGCAACCCGCGACCTTTAAAAATTAAAGGGGAAGTCGATGACGTCACAGGACCCGCCACCAGGTCCGCAGAGTTTGACTGGTTAATATATCTATTAGCTAGTGTGCTCCAAAAGGTTGACAATATTTGCGTTTAGGAGATATAAAACTGATATAAACATACAAAGCTTGCAGTTTAAATGTATCAACGTGTAAATGTATCAACGGTTTTACTCGCGTCACATCATACCTAATTTTCTCATCAAATCTTTTGAGCAATCAAATGCTCTCTAGTATCCCTCTTACTGGCAGAGCTATGAGAAAACAACGCTATTGGGGCTACTCAATGTGTTTCTGTTGAGAATGCTTCAAACATTGAATAAAAAATGCACATTTCAAAGCACGCCATTGCACTTTTAAGACGAACATTGATACTAACATCTAAAAAAATGTTATTTTACTTTCACGGGAGCTTTAACATATTGATGCTAAGACATGTAAACTCTCATTTTGATTTCACATGGACTAAAAAAAAGCTGAATGTGTAATTGCGGTGTGTGTAATGTGTACATGTGTTTTCTCTCTCTTTCTCCAGGCAGTGGTTATGTGGTGTACTCCTTGTTCGATGCAGCAATGCCCAAGAAGAAGGATTGAACATGCCTCTCTATTCATGTGTCTGAGCTGTGGAGATCTCCGGCCCTCAGAAATATGTCCTGTCAGTTATTTTGAGTACATTGGATTCATATTTATTGATTGTACTGTAAAGCGCAATCATTATGTAATAAAATATTCCACTGTTCTGAGTCTGTGTGTATTGCGCTTCATTAGATTTGTACCCATCACAGTTATTAATGTCTACACCTACTACTACCCTAGACCCAATTCAATTCATCTTTATTTGTATAGCGCTTTACAATGTAGATTGTGTCAAAGCAGCTTCACATGGAAGTTTATAGTGAATGTAAACAGTGTCAGTTCAGTTTTCAGTGTTTAAGTTCAGTTCAGTTTAGTGTGAGTTTAGACCTAACAGATCTAGTAAATCCAGAGAGACTAGTCTAGTGGTCAAATTACTCTTCTTACCATCCACCAATAATAACCAATAACCGCCTGAACAACTTCTGTGGCGTTTAAAAGAACAAGAACTTCAAATTACTTTCAAACTACCCAACAATGAGGAAGTCAGATTAGTCTTAATGAAGTAAACGTGTCTGTGGGATGAAACGTAACTGTATGACGTGACAGAATCTCCCTCTAGCGTCAGCGGTGAAGTATGCACTTAGTAGGCAGCTGAAGTATGCGATTTTGGAAAGCAGCCCGCAAGCGACGAGACAGCCAAAATCCTCTCATTTTGATGAACTAGAGTGTCTAATTCTCGAGTAACCAACAGTGAACAGTGCTGGGTGAAAAAAATATGTTATACATTATAATCTTAAAGGGATAGTTCATCCTAAAATGAAAATTCTGTCATCATTCATTCAAACCTTTATGAGTTTTTCTTCTGTTAAACACAAAAGGAGATGTTTTGAAGAATGCTGGAAATCTGTAACCATTTAATTCCATAGCATTTGTTTCCTAAGGTGATTTTTTTAACTGCTCATTTGAGTTTGACTTAGGCTACTTATGAACATTGAGTACCTGCAATGAAAAAAGGTTGAACACCATATATTAATAAAAAAAAATTAATAATATATATATATATATATATATATATATATATATATATATATATATACAAATAATATTAGTTATTAATAATTATAACCAATCTGACTACACTAAAAGTGTAGTATGCAGGGTTCATACATGGAAAACCTGGAAAATAATTAGAAAATTAGAATATAATTTTGACATGGCATTTTCAGAGTACAGAACAGAAAAACCCACAAGGTTTTGGAAAAGTCATGGAAAACAGATATCTATACTTAAATATAGGTTATTTGTCTTTAATTCTTTTCTGTCCTTGGACAATCATATTCTCTGACATTATTAGTGCGGCGTAAGCATTATCTAAATAAATTGGGCGTCATGGTGGCGCAATGGGTTGCACAATCGCCTCACAGCAAGAAGGTTGCTGGTTCGAGCCTTGGCTGGGTCAGTTGGCTTTTCAGTGTGGAGTTCGCATGTCCTCCTCATGTTGCCGTGGCTTTTCTTTGGGTAGTGTATGTGTGTGAATGAGTGATGGGTTGCAGCTGGAAGGACATCCGCTGCGTAAAACATATGCTGGTAAAGTTGGCGGTTCATTCCGTTGTGGCGACTCTAGATTAATAAAGGAACTAATGCAAAAAGAAAATGAGTAAATATAAATTGAAACTAAAAAGATTGCTGTGTGTTTTATGATATGCTGTAATACATTTTAACATGTATTGTTTTTTACCACGCATATGTAGACATTGCATGAAACATTAGGTCATGAAAATTTACTTGAAAGTCTTGAAAAAAATCTTGGTAAAAGTCATGGAATTTTAGTTGTTAAAATACGTATGAACCCTGAATATATATTTCCTGACAGTGTTGGTTAAATTAATTTTAAAAGTGATATAATACGTACTTAAGTCATTTTTTTTAAGTAACTAAATGTGTTACTTGGTAAATCTATAATTGCCAAAGCTATAATTTTTCAGCTTTTTTTAATGGTTAGTTTTTTAATCATTTATAAAATGTGTCACTTATTTTTAATAGATCACAAGATGCCAAAACAATGACATTTCTTTGAAAAATCATAATTTCTTGTATTAATCTTTTGATTTCTATCATGTATCATTGTGTAATAATTTTTTTTTTTACTTTTCTTTCTGCAGTAATTACATTTGTTGTATTTATAAAAGCTCTAAATAGTAATTTTTCTAATTCTACAACATTAAATTGTTTAAAAATAACTTTTATCTAACAAAAATGTGTCTCTGTAAAGCTTCTCTGCAGTGCAGACTCACAACGTCATAAGACGTTAATCTTAGGTTAGATTTAGGTCGCCAGTGTCTAAGGACCAGTGGCGCCCCCTGAAAATTTTCTCAGGGGTGGCCAGAAAAGGCCACACCAAGTCTTGGGGTGGCACAAAAAATAATGAATTCAGTGTTATGTTGTTGTTTCTGGTAAATGAAATAATGTAAATTTAATTCACTTAATTGATTACTCTTGAAATATTGCAATTTATCCCTTGAAATAATTCAGCAAGTACATGTGCAAATCAAATAAAATCTATATTTAGTTTAAAAACATTTTTCATATATATATAAATAACTTTTTAGTTATTTTTTACATACTTTTATTGAGCAGCATACAGTGTATACCATGTCTAAAATTAATAAAGATTAATGAATTAATTAATAAAACAAACAAATGAACAAACAGCATTAACACACACACACACACACACGCACGCACACACTATACAGATCCTAATAATATAATTTATCCATATTCCTTTTTGAGCCACGATATTATTAAGGTAAATATTAAATTGCCATTGCTGTCTATTAAAGGTGTGTGCATGCTGTCAATGACGATTGGGGAGGGGAAGGGGCAGTGAATCAGCTACGTCAGTGGCACCAACCAATCCACAATAATTTAGTGGCTGCATTTTATTTATTTATTTATTATAGGTACATTTAATTGAATAATATCAACAGCAGAATCATATTGGGGTGGCCAGAGTTTACACAGGGGTGGCCGTGGCTAAGGACAATGTTATTTTGCCGTTCAATAACGTCATTGATATTGGGTTGATTTTAGGTTGTGTTGGAAAGTGACCAAAATCCAACAACGAGGCAACATCTTAAACCAACATAATATTGACGTCAAATACTGATATTTATTTGTCAGGTATGGCAACCAAAACGCCCAACGTCTGATACCCATCATATCGGTAACGTCCACACAACGTAAAGCTGTACAATCATTAGATGTTGATACTTGGTTGTTTTTAGGTTGCGTTGAAATGTAAACAAAATGCAATATCTGCTTGATGTTGGACATTGACAAAGGTACTTTTTAGGTACATTTGGGCACTAATATGCACCTTTGAGCTCCTGTACCTTTATTTCTGAGAGTGTACACATCTCTTTTTACATGCTTGTGCTGATCCTCCAGCCTGATCTCACAGGGAAACAGAACTATTTTACGTTTTGTCAGTTTAGTGACTAATTTGTACAAGTTCATGAGTTAGTAATTCATACTAATTTCTTTCTTTCTTTCTTTCTTTCTTTCTTTCTTTCTTTCTTTCTTT
>CAIGQZ010001535.1:2470433-2484657 GCA_903798205.1 Danio tinwini | reverse complement strand
CATTTAGCTTTGTTCTGTTAGAAGTGGCTGCTAAACTGCAGAGGAGGACTGAGGTCTCCTCTAGCCTCATTCATTGACTCTCACACACTCGACATCTCTTTTTAAACCACTGGAAAGGATTACAGTCCTGACCCAGTTACACTCCTTCGCTCTTTTTCTTGCGAGTCCAAATCGAGTACCGGAGCCAAAATAAATCCCATTGAAATTCCAGAAAACCGGTTCTCAAGATGTACATTTCACAGTAAAGTTAATCATTTCCAAAGACACAGAAAAGGTTTATTAAAATTTTCCATTGCTTTGCAAGGCTGCTTTTGTGTTACTTTGGAAATGTTGGAGAAAACTTGGATGTGGAGTCATTAATAATTGAGTGTTCTTGAAAAATAAACAAAATATATTGCTTTTCTTAAAGAAACACTTCACTTTTTTGAAAATAGGCTCATTTTACAACATCCCTAGAGTTAAACAGATTTACCATGTTTGAATCCAGCCAATTTCAGAGTCTGGAGGCAGCACTTTTAGCTTAGCTCAGCATAGATCATTGAATCGGATTAGACCATTAGCATCTTGCTCAAAAAATTATCAGAGTTTTGATAATTTTCTTATTTAAAGCTTGACTCCTCTGTAGTTACATTGTGTTGACTAATGGAAAATGAAAAAAGATGCTTTTTTCTAGGCTAATATGGCTAAGAGCTATACTCTCATTTTGGCGTAATAATCAAGAAACTTTGTGGCTGTACTATGGCTGCAGCAGATCAATACACAGCTCAGCACACTCTTTTTGCAGGTGAGCACATTGGAAATTGGCTAGCTGGGGACTATTTTCAGATGTTGCGTAATATTATTGTTCCTGCTGCAACCATGGTACAGCAACAAAGTTTGTTGATTATTATGCCAAAATAAGAGTATATAGTTCCTAGCCATATTGGCCAAGAAATTTGCCACTTTTCATTTTCCATCGCTCTTACCCTGCTGAAAAAACAGCATGTGCTGGTAAGGTATGTTTTGATGCTGGTCTTGCTGGTTTTAGTGCTGGTATTGCTGGTTTCAATGCTGGTTTTGCTGGTCTTGATGCTGGTTTTGCTGGTCCTGATGCTGGTTTTGCTGGTCTTGATGCTGGTCTTGCTGGCCTGAGTGCTGGTCCTGACCAGCATTGAGACCAGCAGGACCAGCATTAAAACCAGTAAGACCAGCATCAAGACCAGCAAAACCAGCATTGAAACCAGCAATACCAGCACTAAAACCAGCAAGACCAGCATACCAGCATCAAAACATACCTTACCAGCATATGCTGTTTTTTTCAGCAGGGTAGTACATGATGTAACTATAAAAGAGTCATGCTTTAAATATGAAAATTATTGAAACTCTTTGGTAATTTTTAAGCGAGATGCTAATGGTCTAATCAATGATTATGAGTAAATGATCTATGCTAAGCTAAGCTTAAAGTGTTCCCTCTAAACCTGGAGATCAGCTGAATGGATTTAAAAAATGGTAAAACTCAACTGTAAAAAAAAAACTATTTCCAAAAAATCTGAAGCACTCCTTTACACAAGCCCAGATTAAGAATTCAGAGGCCGCTGGGCACAATGTCTTGTAGGGCCCCCTACAAGGCTGCACCCCTATAGTTGAATAAAAAATAAGATTAATATACATTTTTTTAAAATAAAGTTAATCTATAATATTTTGCCCACATTTTTTAAATAAATGACATAGTACATATTAATAGTCAACAAAGATTTACCTGATTTTAAAAGCATTTAAAGCACACTTTAATAAAAAAAAAAAATATATATAACTGATGAAAATTAATGGTTTTTAATATACTTGTTCAAGTTCACTGAAGCAGTACTAAAACATTATATTTAAGGGTATTTTTAATGTATAACTTCTACAAACTTATAATGCATATGATTTGGATATAACACCTCTCCAATCCAGTTCTATGAATCTGAGTCCTCCATAATACACACACTGATTAATGATTCCTGCTGTCTCCCTCATGATGAAGAAGAGTAGGCAAACAGCACTTGATTATGAAGCTGAAAGTATCCGAAATCACACACTGTACTAGTTCTCTCCTGTCTCTCTCCTCTTCAGGGGCTTTTTCTGTCTCTCTCTCTGTCTCTCTCTCCATGTGGTCAGATAATATGGGTGAAGCAGGGCGACTAACATTGGAAATACAGATTAATTATATTAAGATGTCGCTAACATTTAACACCAGGTGAAAAATAACTGTGTATAGAATATTTATTATTATTATACTTATTAAATACCTTGTGACTCATTTTATATATTTTATATATTTTATATGGGAAAAAAAGAAGAACGTGTTCATCAGACGCTGGAATCGAACCGGGTTCATGATCAGTCAAAACATGTTACTATGCTCGTTACGAGCTACGCCACACCCACCTGCTGTCTACTGCGCTCTTTAGTTATGTTGTCCCTGTCAACCAAACGGCGCTGGCAAGAAGCATATAACCAGCTTATTCCGATGTGGTGCACTATTTGCACTTAGCCTAAATAGGCACTCCAAAATCAGCAACCCCAGACCCCCCCCCCAAGTGCGCAGGGGCCCTTGGGCCTGTGCCCATAATGCCCATTGGTTAATCCGGCCCTACCTTTACAGAAAGCATTTTAGCTAATTAGCTAGCTGGGGACTTTTTTCAGGTGTTGTGTAATATTACTGTTCCTGCTGCAGTCGTAGTACAGCAACAAAGTTTGTTGATAATTACACTAAAATCGAGTATATCGTTCGTAGTCATTTCCGCCTGGAAAATAGCAACTTTTCATTTTCCATCAGTCTTAGTACTCAATGTAACTACAGAAGAGTTAAGCTTTAAATAGGAAAATTATCAAACTCTTTGGTCATTTTTGAGCAAGATGCTAATGGTCTAATCCGATTCAATAATCTATGCTAAGCTAAGCTAAAAGTGCTTCCACTAGACCCGGAGGTAAAAATGGTAAAACTCAACTGTACTATTTCCAAAAAATCTGGAGCGTTCCTTTACAGAAAGCATTTTATTTGTTGTTTATTTTGCAACTACACAAATTCAAAAATTAATGACTCTGAAACAAACAACCTAAGTTTCTTTCAACATTTCCAAAAAAATAAAAAAGTTGGAGTGTGCTTTTAAACAGCATTCATTTCACATTATTGTGTCAAAACAATAAGACTGCAGGAGATATTATGCTGTCATGTTATAATTTGTCTTTCTCTCATGCCTCTTTATTTAATCGCTATGCAGAGTGTTCAGTAAGTGCCGTTGCGGATCTGGTTTTCCTGGTGGACGGCTCTTGGAGTGTGGGAAGAGAAAACTTCAGATTTATCCGGAGTTTCATTGGGGCCATGGCCGGAGCCTTTGACATTGAAGAGGATAAGACCAGAGTGGCTGTGGTTCAGTACAGCTCAGACACCAGGACAGAGTTCAGCCTGAACACACATTTCAGACGACCCGATGTCCTGCGAGCCATTAAAAATCTACCGTACAAGGGTGGAAATACCATGACGGGTGAGTAAAGGATTTGGGTGATGCTTAATTTTAATGGTCCTTTTTGTTGACTGTAAGTTACATTGCAACTACGTGACAACAAATTCTGATTAGGGTATTATTAGACTTTTAGGGTTAGGGAAGTCTGACGTATTGGGGAAAAAAACATATTGTATAATGTGGTTAAAGGTGTTAATGGGACAGTTCACCTTAAAATGGGAATTCTAACATCATTTACTCAACCTTAACTTTTCCCAAACCTGTTTCTTTTCTTCTGTTGAACACAAAAAAAGATATTTCGAAAAATGTTGGAAACCGGTAACTGTTGACATCCATAGATAATTTTTTTCTACTATGGAAGTCAATTGTTAGTGATTTCTAACATTCTTTAACATAGTTTTTTTGTGTTTAGGAAAAAGATAAAATTCCTAAACATTTGGATAGGGATGCACAGATACCGATACCAGTATCGGGTCGATACTTGCTTAAAATACTCATACTCGTATTGTACATGAAATGCCGATACCACACACCAAAACCACTCAAGATTATTTCATTACGTGGATGTGATTTGTTGTCCTACCTGACTTCAATCTTAATATATTAATTAATTAAGTAATGTTGGTCAGTTATCTACAAAATAAACAGGCAGAATGAATAACAGAGGTAAAGTGCTTCAAAACAAGTCTGCTATATATGCTTCAGAGCCAAAACACAAACTAGTTTGTTAAATAAAATAATAATCTAAATATAATTAAAGTGGGGTGTCGCGGTGGCGCAGTGGGTAGCACGATCGCCTCACATCAAGAAGGTTGCTGGTTTGAGCCTCGACTGGGTCAGTTGGCATTTCTGTGTGGAGTTTGCATGTTCTCCCTGCGTTCGCGTGGATTTCCTCCGGGTGCTCCGGTTTCCCCCACAGTCCAAAGACATGCAGTAACAGGTGAATAGGCTAAATTGTCCATAGTGTATGAGTGTGAATGAGTATGTGTGGATGTTTCCCAGAGATGGGTTGCAGCTGGAAGGGCATCCGCTGCGTAAAACATGCATAAAACGTACTTCTTACATACTCCTCCTTACTTCCGGGTGCAGCTGTGGCTGGTGTTTTCTCTGAAATTATCTTACTCCTTGGTTTTGAGTGTGGTTCTGAAAAATCTTAGTTTCGAGGGGTACCTACCCCTTGCCCTTAGCCCTACGCCTTCAAGCTTAAGAGAATCGGGACACCACCCTTCACAGGAAAGCACAAAATGAGGGGTAGGGGTAAGGGGAAGGGCTAAGGGGTAGAATTGGGGTTGGGCCTTAAATTCTCTTATTTTCTCATCCTTTACCTGTTTGAGCCTCTTTCTTTTTTCAGCATTAAAGTATAAAGAAAGATATTTGAAGAAAGCCGAAAACTCATTGACCTTCATATTTATTTTTTTGTTGGTACTATGGAGGTCAATGGCTACTGGTTTCAAACATTCTTCAAAAGATATTTTGTGTTCAACAAAAGACAAAAACTCATAAAGATTTGTACCCACTTGAGAATGAGTAAATAATGATAGATTTGTCATTTTTTTAGGTGAACTATCTCTTTAACACCAACCCAAAGCGCAATAGATTCACGTTAGAGACTTCTGTTAGACTAGATGTTACAATATCATTGGTTTTATATCTTATTGTGTTTTCAAGGTGATGCAATGGACTATCTGGTGAAAAACACGTTCACTGAGGCGGCTGGAGCCAGGAAAGGCTTCCCAAAAGTGGCCATGATCATCACAGATGGAAAATCACAAGACCCTGTAGAGGAGTACGCTGAACGGCTGAGGAACATCGGAGTGGAGATCTTTGTGCTGGGTATGTGTCTCTTCAACGTGTATCTGATAGCTTCCAGAACTATGAGGAACTCTATTTAAAGCCACAGTTCATGTCTTCAGGTATCAAAGGAGCAGATGAGGACGAGCTGAAGGAGATCGCCTCCCGCCCCCACAGCAAGCATGTCTATAATGTCCCAAACTTCGACATGATCAATCAGGTGCAGAAGGCGCTCATCACTGAAGTTTGCTCTGGTGTGGAGGAGCAGCTAAATTCCCTTGTAAGCGGGGAGGAAGGTACAGCCTGGCACATGCATCTGTAATCTAAACTAACTAAGCAATTAATGGAAGATCATAAATCACATTTACATGTTTTTGCAGTTGTCGAACCAGCTTCGAACCTCAGAGTGACCGATATATCTTCCAAATCCATGAGAATTGCGTGGGATTCATCTCCTGGTGTTATCACAGGCTATAAGCTACAGGTCTTTCCCACTATTGCGAGCGCCAAAAAGCAGGAGCTCTATACCGGGCCCACGATGACCTTGGCCAATGTAAGAGACCTGACGCCTGAGATGGAGTATGAAATCAGTCTGTTTGCTCTCAAAGGTCTGACCCCTAGTGTGCCACAAGTTGTCAACGAGAAAACTCAGCCTGTGAAAGTATCTACAGGTAAGATGCACACTGTTAGCCTGCCATCTATTATTCCAGCCTTTAATGAACACTCCACATTTTGTTTTGGAAATAGGCTCAATTTACAACTCTCCTTAGATAGGAGTTTACATTTGATCATTTTCGAATCCATTATGATAAATCTTTGGTTCTAGCATAGAGATGTGCAAACGCAGTTCTGGAGGGCTGTGTGGAGTATAGCTCCAACCCTAATCAACACACACTTGACTGTAGCTTTCTAGTGATCTTAAAGACACTGATTAGCTTGTTCAGGTGTTTTTGGTCAGAGCTGGAGCAAAACTCTGCAAGTCAATGGCTGTTTCTTAATATGCGTTCTTCAGCGTTCTTGTGTCCTCGAGTTCTCGTGTAACGTCATCATCAGCTGCCGAAGTTCAGTTCCAATACTCAAGACCGCAAGAACGAAGGGCGCGTGAAACTTCCCGCATGTGTTCTTGATATTTAAGACGCATGGATGCAGACTTGAGCATCGAACTCCCTCCTCCGAGAAATCCCAGATGTCATTGCGACTGGAGGTGGGAAGCGCAGCATTTTATATAGGTTTATCGGCTTGTTGTGGTGACGTGATGGTGACGTATGTAATACTGTTTCCGGGTCCAAGCCGCCACTCATTTGAATTGACTAAATATTTGTTTATGATTACTTTTTATTCATATAACACATTAAAGTGAATTTTATATAAAGTACATAGTGTACACAACAATCACTGGGCTTGCTTCATCACAAATACCAAAAGTTTAACAATTTATAAAAAATTAATCACTTTCTGGCCATCAGATATTAGGCATGGACATATATATTGCGATCGTGATTTTCGAAAGTATTACATCGCTTTGTAAACGTTTATTATTAGCATTTGATGACTCTACTCATTTAGTTTTATATAGCGTTTGGACCCGGAAGCACCTTCACGTGACGTCACACTTAACAAGCGGATTATTAAAGTTCAGAGATATAACTTATTTATCTCAGGAGTTTCTCTAAATGAAACGGGGAATATAAACATTACCATGCACCTCTTAATAAAGGAATAAACATATTAGGGGTGTTTATTTGCTAAAATTCATATTAAAATCAGTTTTATTTATATTGTGCAACGTATATTTATGTTTTTAAGCAGAGTATATATTTTGAAAAAGGGGAAAAACAATAAATCATTGTATCAATGCTGTAATGTTTAAATCACTTTCCGTTTAAAACTCGTGAAAGTCATGTGACCATCAGGAAGAGCGCAGCATCTCATTTCTCACAGGACGCGTTCTCCGTTCTCGCGGTCCCCCGAGTTCGTTCTTCCGAGCACACCTGACAAGACCGCTCCTGGCAAAACAGCCTGTTTCTCAATTCCAAGAACACATAGAACAGACTTGCGTTCTTGTGAAGACTGGTCTTGTCAGGTGTCCTCGGAAGAACGAACTTAGGAGACTCAGGAGAAATGAGATGCTGCATTCTTCCTGATGGTCACATGACCTTCACGTAATTTTAATTGAAAATTATTTAAACATTACACCATTCACACGACGATTTATTGCTTTTCCCCTTTTTAAAATATACACTATGCATAAAAAATTATAAATATACATTGCACATTATAAATAAAACAGACTTTAATACGAATTTCAGCAAATGAACACCCTTAATGTGTTTATGCCTTTATTAAGATGTTCATGGTGATGTTTACTTTTCCTGTCTCATTTAGGGAAACTCCTGAGATAAATACGTTATGTCTCTGAACTTTAATAATAAATCTATATAAAATGCTGCGCTTCCCACCTCCAGTCGCTATGACTTCTGGGACTTCTCGGTGCTCAAGTCTGCATCCACGCATCCTTGATTTCAAGAACACATCAGGGAACTTTCACGCATCCTTCGTGCTTGCGGTCTTGAGTTTTGGAACTGAATTTGACAGTTGATGATGACGTTACAAGGACACAAAATCGCTGAAGAACGCAAATTGAGAAACAGCCAATAGCCCTCCAAGACAGACTTTGCCCATCCATGTTCTAGCAGGAGCACTTTTAGCTTAGCTTAGCATAGATCATTAAATTGGATTAGACCGTTAGCACCTCGCGCAAAAAATTACAAAAGAGATTTGATAGTTTTACTATTTAAAGCTTGACTCTTCTGTAGTTACATTGTGTGCTAAGACCGACAGAAAAGGAAACTCCACCCCTTCAACTTCGAGCCACTGCCCCTTGAAAGGTCTCTGCACGGCACTGTATATGTTTAGGAACTATACTCTCATTCTGGTGTAATAGGGAACTGATTCATATTGATTGACATTGATATTATGTGGCACCGTTACCTAGCTTGGGACTATTTTCAGATGCTGCTTAATATCATTGTTCCTGCTGCAGCCATGGTGTAACAGTTTCTAGACATATAGACCTAGAAAATATCAACTTTTATTGTCTGTTTAGATAGGAAAATTAACGAGATGCTAATAGTCTAAATTGATTTAAGGATTTGGTAATACTTTATTTTGATGGTCCATTTGAGTATTAGGCCCAATCCCAATTCTACCCCTTAGCCCTTCCCCTTACTCCTACCCCTCGTTTTGCGCGTTCTCTTCAAGGGGTAGTGGTGTCCCAATTCTCTTTAGCTTGAAGGCGTAAGGCTAAGGGCAAGGGGTATACACCCCTTCGAACAAAGATTTTTCAGTCGCACACTAGATACCAAATTTCCCACAACGGCAGTATTGCTGAACCCGGTAGTAAGGAGATCCACAAATTAGTATTTTTTGTCATTATTACACATTTTTACAACAAACAAACACGTTTTATTATATTTATAACCACGTTCGTGTTTTACCGTCATGCTTTAAAAAAAAACCTGCTAAATTTTGCGATCTATAATCCATAATCATAACTCCTGTACAGCAGTCCCACAACATTCTGACACTCGATGACACTCGAATACCCTGTCAGAAAAGTCTAGTGGCTGACAATGAGCTTTTTACAGTGTCTGCTATAATGTTAATGTTGTTTTCGTGTGTTTATATAGATGAATATGGCCACTGTGTAAATACACAGTACAGTTACGATCTTATTGCCACATTAGATTGTTATGATAATATAATATAGGCCTTCAGAGATTTCCTGAAGATAAATAACAAAAAAATAACACAACTACAGCAGTCGCGATCGTCTGATCTCATATGAAGCAAGAGATCACGATGACATATGATGACGTGTGCAGGTGTTGAAGTGCTGTCCTAATTCTTAGGGGTAAGTTTTGAAGCCCTTCCCCTTAACCCTTGGTGGTAAGGGCCAAGGGGAAGGGGAAGGGGTAGGGGTACAAAAATAGAATTGAGAATGGGCCTTAGTAGACTGTCTGCTTAATATCGGTAAACAATGCTCCTTCAGCAGACATTTAACTGACTATTAGAAACACGTCAACTTACACTAACCCTAACCCCAACCACAACCTAACAGTCTACTAATAATCTAATGAGAATTAGTTGGCATGTAGATGCAATGTAACTTAAATTCAACAAACGGACCATCAAAATAAAGTGTGACCAATGATTTATGCTAAGCTAAGCTAAAATTGCTTGTGACAGAACTGGAGATCAGTTAAATGTATTAAAAATGGTAAAACTCAACCATCTTACTATAGGGAAGTTGTAAAATGAGCGTATTTTTTTAGTAAGTCCACATGAAATTAAAATTTACTATGTTTATTTAGCTAGCACACTTTTATAGTGTTAAGGTGAGCTATTAATCCACCGAAGAAAACTTCCAAAGCTTTTTGGTAATCTTTAATTAAAATCTGACCGTCTACTGGAACTGCAGTCCTTCTCTGATGATGTCAGTTTGACGGATTGGGTGAAATATGCTTAGCTGTGCTCCTCCAACCATTAGTTTGCCGCAAGCGATAGAAGAGAGCAAAATCTCAAAACTAAAACCCCGTCCCCTACTCAATATCCCTTTTCATTTGGAAATATGTCGTAATACTAAAATGAAAGTCTGCAGCAACTCATCCATGCCATCTGTAATTTATCTGTTCATTTTTGATCTTTTCAATAAATCCACCTCCAGACAATAAACTCTTGTATTTTGTGCCCTACAGAGTGTTCCCTAGAGGTGGATGTCCAAGCTGACATTGTCCTCCTGGTGGACGGCTCATATAGTATAGGACTTCCTAACTTTGCGAAAGTTAGAGCTTTCCTTGAAGTACTTGTGAATTCTTTTGACATCGGACCTAACAAAATACAGATCAGCTTGGTTCAGTACAGCAGAGATCCTCACACTGAGTTCGCCTTGAATAAATTCGATGACAATGCGGCGATGGTCAAGGCGGTCCGCACATTCCCCTATCGCGGCGGATCCACCAACACCGGCAAGGCCATGACATATGTGAGGGAAAAGATCTTCGTTTCGGGCCGTGGCGCTCGTGATAACGTCCCCCGAGTCATGGTGCTTATCACAGACGGCAAGTCCTCAGATTCTTTCAAAGACCCTGCCAACAAACTGAGGGATACAGATGTGGAGATTTTTGCAGTGGGAGTAAAAGATGCCGTACGATCTGAGCTGGAGGCTATCGCCAACGCTCCTGCTGATAACCATGTGTTTGAGGTGGAGGACTTTGATGCTTTTGCGCGGATCTCCAAGGAGCTGACCACGTCCATCTGCCTCAGAATTGAGCAGGAGCTCCATAACATCAGGAAAAGAAGTATGTCGCGATGTCTGATTATTTCCTTTCTGACATTTCTGTTAGATGGAAAGCTCCAAGGGATAGTTCACCCAAAATGTTGTGAATTTTTTAAAGATATATATTGTAAAATGTCACCACATTACTCAAATGGGTCTATTTGGAAGGAATTAAATCCTTTGCATTGATTGGGATTTTAGGGCAGTGCATCTGCTTAAAGATGTAATATATTTATCTCAAAAATAGTTAAAAACAATACAGCAAAAGTACAAATTAAATAAATAGTGCTTTATGGCTTTCTGAACAATGAACAGTATTCTGGTACAAAAATTTAAGAGACTGTATGTAAAATAAAAATCATTTACTCACATTTTACTTGTTTCAAACCTTGTTTCAAACCTATGAGTTTCTGTATTCTGTTAAACATAAAAGAATATATTTGGGTGAAAGCTGGAACCTGCACCCTTTGACTTCAATAGTATTTGGTGTTTTGGAAGTCAATGGTTACAGTTTTTTGGCTTTCTTCAAAATATATTCTTTTGCGTTTAACAGGTTGCGGTTCAACTGGTTTAGAACCAGCTGAGAGAGAGTAAATAGTGAGTAAATTTTCATTTTTGGCCAAACTAACTCTTTAAGTAATCATTAAAAAATAATAATACCATATAGTCTTCATCGTATATATAATTAAACATAAATAATCATTGTTAAAGCTACAAATTTGATCAAACAGTGCCTGAATGCTTTAAACTGTCCTCAATTGCATACATGCAAATGATAAAGTGTCATTCTGTTATAATACATATCGTAATATATAAGGTAAAATAATATGTAAAATAAACTTTGCAATGACACGTCAACTATTATCCTGATTCAACACGGCAGATCCTGCAAATGACTATTGCAGATATGCATATTATCATATCAATGCTGAGACGATATATTGTGCAGCCCTAGTGTATATTTAGAATAAGACTGTGATGCTTTAAATGTCTTTGTGGAACAAACAAGCTAGTACGACGGATTTAAAATGAAAACTCTGTTGTTAGTTACTCTATTTACTCCAGGACATCTTCAGGACACAAATTTTAGGATGAAACCTGAGAGCTCTCTCATTCTCTATATACAATAACAGTCTTGAGATGATGAAAGTTCAAAAAAGGAACAAAAAACATCGTCAAAACATATCATGTGACTTCAAGGGTTCAACTGCAATCATACGAAGCTCCAAGAACACTTTTGTGCACCAAACCATTCCATAAATATGACTGAGTTTGCTTATTTCTTGTCTTCTGTGTCAGTTTAGATTGAATGTTTACTATGGACAATATGATGTTTGCTTGTTGTGCTGGACTCCCCATTGCCCACATCCTGACCTGAGAAGATAGAGGCAAACATCGAATCTTTGTATGATTACAGTCGAACCACTAACAATCAAAAGTTATCAATCCCTTTTCTGAACTTTGAACATCTTAAAAACATTGGTGTCTATAAAGGATTAGAGTGCCCTTGAATTTCATTTAAAATCTCTTAATTTGTGTCCTGAAGAAGACTAAATGTGTGATTGAAATGATGAGGGAGAGTAATTAATAACAGAATTAGAATTTTTAGATCAACTAACGCTTTAAAGCCAAATGATAAACTTTTAAGAAATATGCACCATTTAAACAATTTTCACATTAACCTACAGTCATTTGTTTCACCTCACAGGTTTGCTTCCCCCAAAGTCACTGAGCTTCTCTGAGGTGACCTCCAGGAGCTTCAGGACCTCGTGGGTTTCTGACGGCGAGGATATCCTGTCTTTTCTGGTGCGCTTCAGGCCAGCGGTGGACATAACTGGAGACTACATCTCTTTGGTGGTTCCCCATGACACCACCAGTACAATTCTGCCCAATCTTACGCCACTCACCACCTACGAAGTTAACGTCATTGCCCAGTACGATAAAGGAGACAGTTTTCCTTTGAAGGGCGAGGAAACGACTTTAGAAGGTATTTGAATGAGCCGGGTGATTAATTGAAATTAAATAGCAAAAGCGACCGAACAAAGCTGCGATTGTCATGCACATTTTGTCAGGGAAGCATGGTTGTATGATCAGTAGTAAATCTTAGAAGAAGCCCAAAAGGGCGCAAAAACATAAACACATAAGATTTAAAGCCATCATGAAATGGAAGTTAAGATCGTTCTTTTTTCTTCTATTGTGATGTATATCAACTTGAAAGGGTCCTGAAATTAGACAAAAATCTAGGACAGTGTATGATTTTATCATTTGGGAACCAATTGGATCATTGGAAGATGGTCGCTGCTAACAAAATAAAAAAGATTGGCCAATTTATGAGGGCATAGCAAAAGCAGGACACGCCCTGATAACCCCACCCTTAAAGGACTTATAGCTCTGCCCAAAAGCCATTCCATGTGACCAGAAATGAAGAAAAGTCATTTCAAGAGAGAGAAGAAAATAAAAAAATGACAAAGTGCAAGGATACATTGTTTATAACAATACATATAAAAAATTAAGTTTGATTACAGTGACGCAAACTGCTGTCATTATCACAGAACAATTAAGTCATTACCGTTATTATGTTTCAAATATTGTAATTTATATGTCATTATTGTTCGATAAAATCTTTTAGTTTTTGAACACAATTTGGCTTTACATGTCTGTGAATTACGACTTTGTGTAGTAAATTCAGCTCCATCAGAGAGCATGAGATTGAGGTTTACTAAAACCGGCTTTACTGACAATATGCACATGAAAATCGCTTTTGATTAATTGCCCAGCCATATGTTTGATCATTAATCTCAGATGTTTACAGCTTTTTTTTGCACTTAACTGATAATTCATGCTGATCTTGCAATTCAGAGTTAGGCTCTGTTCGTAACCTGATGGTGAGTGAGGAGGCTGTGGACCGCTTTCGTGTGTCATGGAGAGCTGCTCCAGGATCAGTGCTGAGGTACAGACTGCTCTACGAGCCTGTGAGTGGAGGAGATAAACTGGAAGCAGAGACTGATGGGAATCAGGTCACCATTATACTCCACGAACTACTACCGATCACCACTTACCGGGTCACTGTTTACCCTGAGTACGCAAGTGGAAAGGGTCCTTCCATGGACACTGAAGGCACCACCAAAGAAGGTCAGGATTGCTCAAGTGTATCTGTCTGCGGGCTGCAAGAGAGGGGCATGACATGCAGGGGGTGTAACTTGTAGTTACCGAGAACCAATTGAACCATCCAGGATGTCACAATGAGTTTAGGCTTAGGTTTGGGGAAGGTGTAGACGTTAATAACTATAATGGTTGGGTTTAGGGTTTGGGGAAGATTTAGACATTAATAACTGTCATGGTTGGATTTGGGGTTGGGGAAGGGTAGACATTAATAACTATGATAGTTGCGTTTAGGGTTGAAGTAGGTGTAGATGTTAACAACTGTTATGGTTGGGTTTAGGTTTGGGGTAGGTGTAGATGTTGATAACCGATGGTTGGGTTTAGGGTTGGAGTAGGTGTAGACGTTAGTAACTGATGCTTGGGTTTAGGGTTGGAGTAGGTGTAGACGTTAATAACTGTGATGCTTGGGTTTAGGGTTGGAGTAGGTGTAGACGTTAATAACTGT